>DWDV01003510.1:0-10506 GCA_018245615.1 Mimoniades ocyalus | reverse complement strand
CGTTTCACCAGTTACGTTTACGTCCCACTATGGAATAGGTGGTGAGCCTATTGCCACACACCGGGCACATATCCGGATATTTAAAATAACTTATTCTCTGATTAATTGTCATTCGATGATATTTCGTGTGCGTCACACAATATACCAGCCAGCGTCATCGTATTCTGTGTAAAAGCTATCTTTAACTCATTAAGTCATTAAATGACTACAAATTACTTGTCTTGTTATTTAAATGTGGCATTATGATAATTTTTTTTTCATTTTTTTTTCTTGCTGTGACCACACACACTCGTCCAGCACGCTCGGTTATCGGGAGATAAATTATTCCTCATTCGCTACTCCCACAGCGTCGCTGAAGTGTACACCAGCCCGTATATCATTAGCGACTTCACTTAAGGCTTTCGTGTATGAACGTGTGTGTGTCCGATACATCGAATATTTCGAGGTAACAGACATTAGGCACATTTCGCACATTAACCTTCAAGCTGACTATATATGATCTTGTGTTATTCTTTGAGCGTTAACACCGCTTCGTTAGTACGTTAAATTGTATATGTACCTATATGTATATATGTATATATGTACCTATATGTATATGTACCTATGGTTGTTTATCTGTAAACGCGAGTCGGTCCTGTTATTACGTAAGCTTATTGAAATGGCTTGAAAATATAATAATAAAACTAATAGTCCTATTAGAAGTGCATCTATTAGACTGGTGCTTCCAAGGCAGTGAAAGAGACTAGAGAAATGAAAGTCAGAATTCAGGCTTGGCAATATATATATAGATACATTATATTCTTTAGCAAACATTGTACCTCTCGATTCAAAGATACTAACGTACATATATTCAGCTGTTAATAAAGATTGAATCCAATAATTACACTTCGTTATTAAAAAAATAAAAAAACACGAGCAAAGTCTAAACTCGCGGTGTTAATGGGTACCCGTGACATGTAATTAAGTAACGGACGATGCAATCAATCATGGCCGCGAATTGGTTTAAAAAAGAACACCATAGACAACAATCGGTTGTCAAATGCAACACATTAAGTTTTCAGCTCTACATTGTCGATGCTTTAGTGAATAGTAGTTATCAAATAAACAAAATAAGACATGTCAACAGCGGATTTCGTCTCTTGCTATGCTAGATCGCGAATCGAACCCATAACCGTCTGCGTTGTAAACGAAAATCGTGAACAATGTGTCAAACAGTAATCAAAAGATAACACCGTTGTACAACTGGCATATACTTGCTATTTCATAAGATACTTCACAGTCATTCATTCACTCAGTCATTCCGTTCCCATAGAATACATTAAGCGACGATAACATAATCGAAATAATAAAGGAGAAACGTAAGAGGTCCGACATCTTGTTACTTCACAATCTCCCAAAGTAGTAGGTAGGCGTAGTCGGGCGAAAACAGTAAATTGCCGGACAATGGGCTACGTGGGCTCGGAACGTAACACACGGCGCCTACATCACAATTGAAAACTTTTAAACATAATTTAAGATACGTTATATTATGCTACGAGAACATATAAAGCAGGTCAAGTGTGTAAGGATAGATATTTGACATCAAGTGCTCTCTACCTACCCTGGAAAGGACTTGGCGTGATGTAATAATAATAATTACCATTGACTCGATGCATGCTATCTGTACAAGAGACTGACTGTTGTAGTAAATGATATACAATAAGTACAACTAGATTTAAAAGGAAGAAAACCGCACAGTTAAAAGCACATAACTAACCCAACCGAATCCCTACCGTGGGGTATGTGGGCAAAAAATCCTCAGAGGAAGTCAGGTCCACGTCCAGCAGTGGACTTAAACAGACTGATGATGCTGAAAATAGTGATGACAATGATGGTGATGACGACAATTACACGTCCCAATGTAACAAAACAAGAATAGTAATATATTTATTTTATTTATTTATTCTTTATTGCTTACCTATAACTAGGTTACAAAAGGCGGACTTAATGCCTGATGGCATCCTCTACCAGTCAACCCAGTTATATACAATTATATGCTGTGGCAACACTGATCGCGGATCCCGAATTAAGCAGAGCCCACGCTACACTAACCGGACAGCTGATAAACTACATATGTACAATTCTAAATGCATGTTTACATAGATAATTTTATACCCGGACACAGAACTAATGTTTGTCTTAGGTAGGAAAAGACTCCATAACCCCCGATTCATCTGTTGCCACTGATCCAACAAGCCTAATAATGACTTTGCCTATGAAATTTTAGAATAACCCCTCTTCAGTTTTCAGTTATTACAGAAAATAGTTTGATCAATGACATGTTCCTAATTTTAATGTACTTTTGAAATCCACCGCATGAGACATAACAATCAGTCCGTCTTATTATAACCGGGGGATAGACAGGATGACATTAGTATTGGCAATGCACTGCAACATAACCTTATAATTTGACTATTGCTTAGATTAAATAAAATGAAAATAATCCCTCAGCGCGGCCAGGTGGAATTTTTATTATTTTTTATTCGTAACTGCAATTATGGTTCTCTGGTAGGTACAACCCGGATAGAGAGAATAAACAAGGGGTGCGCACCCTTATCAACTAATGACACGAGTTTAAGAATTCACGAATATTAGCACCTGAGACCCTTAAATAATGTAAAAATTTTGCGCTAACCCTTTGGTTGTGCGGAGCTAAACACGCGGTCCCGGATGCCTTTTCGATTTTACGACGCGAATATAATAATGGTAGTACTAGAGCTGTATGAAATTAACGATAAATGGTATTTAAAGGGAATATACAGTTATGTAATTTACATTACATTACTGTATATTCCCTTTCTTTTTTAATTTAATTGTATGATTTTTAGGGACTTTTCACTATGAAATTTTCTCATGTCAGGAAAATTCGCTAATAGTGGAGTTCCATCTGAGACTGTCTGTTCGAAGCAAACCAAATATTTTTTAGTTTTTGTGGCATTCTCGGTGAGAGAAAGAGAACCTATTCAAAAAAAATATTTTCATCTGCCTTCCCAACAGATATTTCAAACATAAAGAGCGAGTCTTAAAAACTACGGAGACCACAAGCCTTATAATCAACAGACATTACCGCCTCACAAAGCGCCTGTACTCTCAAGAACAAAGACGTTTAAGACCTAGAACAATGGCCGCGAAAAAGGCGAACGGGGGGAGAACAAAGAGAGACAGAGAGCGCACCCGAAAATTTACGTTTAAAAACAACGCAGATAGAGCTAACCGGGATCCGTATCTATCCTATTTAGATATTAATCTAAACGAAAAAGCAAAGGCAATTCAAAATAGGCAACAAGCTACAGAAGGGACGGAGCGGGTTGTAATTGGCCATTTATCAAACGAAGGGGTTAGAGCCCTCCTGCCGCTCGTGGCGGCCCGGCGCCGCGGCCGAGCGACGAATACGGCTTAGTTAAACGAAACGCACAAACAAACAATCGTATTATATTATAATTGTATGTGCTTTTGAATACGCCAGGGTGTTAAGGGAATCGCTTTTTGAATTAAAAAATTATGGCGCAATTTTATGTCGTTCAATATCAAACAATGGAGTCGAAATGAATGTTGTTGGTGATGTAAATACAAAATGTCGATGACAAAAGGAACATGTCGTTACAAGTTCGAAATGCTCTCGCGAGTAAGCGGAACGCGTTGTGTCGGTAATGTTTATAATTCGTGACTTTAATTTTCCCGGACGAAGCGAAATGAATCCAACGCGTGTAATATTTACGTAAAATTTCGCAAAGTAATCTGCGCCTAAACACACAGGTGCCATGAGCCATGGCCGGCGCGCTTGATTTCGGATAAACCTCCATAAACCTGATTAAGCCCGGTTTTAAATTCACCATTTGGGTAATGAAACTTTCTTATCAGCACTCCTCTTGTTTTGAATTATGGTCCCGGCTTATTTAGATTAGACCTCCGGCCACTACTCCAACTTCTAATATTCCGCTACCTTCCGCCTTAATTACTTCTTGTTCTAATTTTAAAATGAAAACATATTTTTTTAAACGTTCTACTGGACGAGACCATAAACAAAATTCAAATTGAAATTAACGACCCGCACTATCATTACCGCCAACATTGTTTTTAATCAGCGAAATGGCTCGATCATGAATGGCATTACGTTTTGATGAATAAGTAAGCAGATAAACCGACCGAAAGTGCAATGTAAACGAAATAGCAGATAACAATTTGTCACCCCAACTCGCTCGGCGATTGTCAAAGGGTAAATCCGTCTCTGCCAATCCACCCGTGTATAATTTAAACCTTTGTCTATGCTGTTGTGATCGGAAAAGTTAACTTGTAATCTCGATGGTTCCGTCGCCTCGCCACGGGGATAGAAATTTAAATTAGAATCGTCTTGCTCTATAACAAACATTATTATTACAGTCGTTATTAATTGTTCGTATAAAACGCATCGAACATCTTTGCTGGTTTTATCACAGTAATGACAGTTAATAAAATCCAATAGCAGTTTTCGAGATTATTAAGATCATAAAAATGAAAATGCTCCAATTAAAAATAGACTTTTACTGCACAATTCCACATTCAAACGGTGTGTAATACAAGCAATAAACCAAAAGTTTACAACTCCTCGAATGATAATTACGGTCGTTTCGACGCATCAAAATGCATATTTAGAGCCTTCGACGCGGTTAATAATACTCATGTAAAACCGGCACAACGAGATGGCAATAAAACAAAAACATTACATCTAACTAATGGACGCCGCCCCCATATTTTCTAAGAAGATGATAAGCGACGAACGAGGCGATAAAAAACAAAATGGCGAGTCCACGAAATGTCACGCGGTCGCATCGCTATGCAAATATACCTCTTAATTACTTTAAATATCTTTACTACGATCTCTAGTAGATCGTTTACTTGCGTTTCTTTTGAAACAATTATGTTAATAGCTAACGTCGGCCGAACGAGCGTCGCCCGGGCAATAATTTACAATTAAAGCCGGTCGGTAATGGCGCCGTTTCTGTACAGGCGCGTAATGGGTGCGTTCGGATTGTCACAGAGTCGGCGAGACGTCATAATCTGCGCTCGGATTTGTTCAAAGCCCCGGCGCGCGGGAGACGCGTTTAACTTCGCCCGTAAACTCAGCTGCGTCCCGTAACGCAGTCATACGTTGGCATTAGACGAGACGCTCGAATTAATACAACGGGCGGCGGCACACCTGCGCCTCGCCTGTTTCTTTCGAAATTAACTCGCCGTACTTGCCAACAATGGAGCCCGGCCCCGCCCGATAAACTTTTGCACTGTTATTTTTTCCAACCGTCTGCGGTGGCTATATTTCAAACTGTCATACTTAATCTTTTTATCAAAGTTTGTTAAACGCCGTAAGAAGTGCACCCGTCTGCGTCGCGAGCTCCTCATCTGCCCTCTAATTACGTTTGGAGTTTCTATTTGCGGAGTTTTATTATGAAATTAATAAGTTTTGCCACTCTTTAGCTAGCTGTTTCGAAACTGTAATGGTCTCGCAAGAAATTGTGTGGCTCTAGTAGTTAATATTATTTAAGCTTGACATTTGGATTCGAAAAGCGTTTTTAGCACTTTATATCTATTTGTTTGTAGAACTATGTACATTGGGTAATTTATGTTTTCCTCGTTTCTGAGATTACATTAAATATTTCACTACAATAGTATACGAGAAATAAATATTGTTCTCTATAATTAAAATAAATATGTATCATTGAGACGGCTTTACGTTTTAGAATTGTATGGCCCTCTAAGTATGAGAGAACCTTCTTAATTCCACTGTTTATTTGTTACTCGGCAGTTCGCAATAGCAGGCGAGCAGCGGGGTCTAGGAGCGTATAATTTATATTTAATTTAAACAAGACGACATTGGTATTCGGAATACGGGTGCGTAATTAAAATTCCCGCCATAGCCCCGCGCCGCGACAGTTTTCGCGCCAATTCCAACGCCCGGAAATTAATTGTGACAGAAAGACGCGCGGTCACATCCGCTCGCGTTCCGTTACTGCATGATTGCATTATCGCCGGCGCTGTTAATTTTACGCAATAAAAGTACAGAATCGCGTTTCGATTCAGCTCGCGTTAAATTAAATGGAATGTCAATTTATAATTGTATATTCATCACTTATCGGGTTTTTATTTAATTATGCTAGATATAGATCTTTTGACAGCTACGATTTCACAAAAACATAATAATATTACATTATGCGTTTTTATTTCGAAATATAAAAATTCCATGTGCACCTTCCCATGATTAATGGACGTCGATTGCTAGAATTCTGTCAATCCACAAAACTGGTTAGCCATGGTTGTAATCGAGACGAATATCAAATTTTTTCCTAGCTAGAACACGATGTGAAACGACAAAACAATTAATATTTGTCGTACTTAACATAAAACTGCGTAAAACCTCGCGATAACATCATCGCGGGGTCGTAAACCATTGCGCGACTGCTATATCCATTTGTGTTTGTATGTCAGCAATTTTGTAATCTGCTTCTTAAAACTCTCCACTTGCAACACGAAATATAATTGATAACATTTCATTGCCAGAATGATGGAAAACATCACCGATAATGCCATTTAAAAGTTACTTTTCCTAGGCGATATAGTAACGCTCCACTTTCAAATAAAGATGCCTCTGTTTGACAGTGCTTGCAACTATGAGGTTAAAAGCATGGTGAACGTAACAGAATTCACTGGATGCAAGTTAGTTTTCCATAGTTGGCATTACTGCAGGTCTGTCAGAACTTTCTCGAAATTCTCATCTTCAACTTTTGTACTATCGCTTTATAGAGATTGATGCTAGTTATCCTTTATATCTCACGGAACATGTTTCTTGCATTAGTATCTTTGTGACATTTAATTTAATTTTTTTTATCTTTATTTTTTTCATTTTTGTATACTACTAACTTAACGAACAATTATTAGGAGAGTTTCAATTTTACAAATTATACACTATTTTACCGTCAACCTTTACCGCGCAATATTTACTAAAATAAAAGAAGGTAAATCGGATAACATTTGAAAGAGGAGCGTTGTCGAGATTTCGCGGCGGATGTATTCGTTCCATTGATGCGTTCGGATAATGTGACTAGACTTATGACTGGAGTTGCCATGGAGCTCATAAGAGAGAGCGGGACAGCTATACAAATGGAAAATCGGAGGACTTTGAATACTTAAGACGCGGTATTATTTACGGATTTATTTTCACTATTTGATTAGTTTTTCTTATTCTTTTTCCAATTTGTGTTTCATCTTCTGTATTTCATTTATGTGCCAGAGTGAGTTAGCCAAAGATTGTTCCCATTTTGGCACATTCAATTGTAACAAAACAGGGAATAAACAGGGAACATAAGAACTTCCAGAGAAATAAAAGCAATTGTCACTTACTATACCCAAACCATCTCATTATAACTCGATGATTTCACGCTGGCAACTTGAAGATCTGCGCCGGCATCTCTCGGGCTCCGCTAAGGGTCTCTAATGGTCTCGCTTCAGCTTTAGCCTTATTTACAGCCTTTGTTTCACATATCGACACGAATCATCTGGGGTGGCATGATTGCGAGCTTGCATTCACTTGGTTACAGGACGAGAGTGGTCGAATGGCTGTGTGTCGGTCGGTAGGTCGGTAATACTGATTGTTTTTATGTTGCTCACTAAATTCAAGTAGAAAATTAATACGAGCAGTAAGAATAGAGAGGGTATTTACAAATATGGAAAATATCCATTTGTGTATCCATATGTTTAATACATTTTCTGTATTAAAAAAAGAAAGGGCTAAAGACACAGAAACAACGATATAATGCGTAAGCGTGCTAAGAGATTAGTTAAATAAATCCTAATGTAATGAAATCTATATATAAATGAAGGTACCTATATTTATGAGTAAATATGTATGTAGATGGGAGGTATTTTTATGATTATACTTGTAATATCAATATGCACAATACACTATAAAATATACAACATATTCATTTTAATACCGTGTTCACTCGCCATTGCACGAACATAAAAAACGCTGGCAGCAAAACGCCTAACATTTGTGTTGTTCCTTTTTTTTTCGTTTAATTACCCGCTTTATAAATCGCCCGTGGACGACAATAAATCTCCAAGTCGTTTAAAAGCTTAATTGTGACATGATTGATGCTGACGACAACGTTGTCGCTTTATCGACGCATCTCATCGCTGGCCGCGCGTCGTTCGTTCTAACGTGACACTTTATTTGTAATTAGAACACACGGGAATTTTGAAATAACGTTCGTCGTGCGCTGACAGATGATGCTAGTGGGCACCGTACGTTCTAATATTCGATATTTGAAAATACTATATCGTAACATCATCACGCTTGTCATCCTCGAAGAGTTAGGCAGAGGAATGTAGAACGGAAAGTACGGAAAATACTATATGTTATACACTTACGAGTAATATGGCTTCGAGACATATTAATATTATTTGTTTTGTTCGTTTACGTTTGTAACTGATTGTAGGTACTACGAATTTAGACATATTAAAACATACACGTTGGAGTCGGAGTTGCAGACTACGGCTTGGCTGATGTAGCGTAGGACGACCTTCAGCTAAGTTAGGTGGCGACATACGCAAAGTGGTCGGCAGCGGTTGTATACGAAGAGCTGGAGATCGAGCTCAGTGCCGTTTTAATGGAGAGACCTGTGTGCAGCAGTGGACGGGAATAGGCTGATGATGATGATGAAAACGTACATTAATTTGTAAATTACATACTTCAAATTTTAATACAACACATTTACGAATTAAAATAAATGACACTTGAATAAATTGTCTCGTTTCTTTCGAAACGAGAAAAACACAATCGGTACCTAAGGCAGTATGTTTCCATAACATTACAAACTTTTGGAAATATTTTGAATTCTGTCGGTGTATTACATTTATAGGGCGTACAAAGCTGATGAAAACATGAATTTGAATTTGGCATTTATTAACTATGTGTATTGAATAAAAGTAATCATTTAAATTTCTGACATGTTAACAGAGTCTCGGTATTATTAAACTGTTATAATGAAGACGTAAACTGGTGAAAAGTGGGCGTGTACTACACTCTTCTGCCTGCCTCTTCGGCGATTACAATCGTGACGTTACGTTATTTCAGATCCAGATCTACATTCGACCACTTTTATCTTATCTCTACCTGGCATATTCGGTACGTTCCTGCGGAAATCCAGCAGTCCACAGATACGCGTTGGTTCACCGCCCGAGATGTTCCAGTGCGTGAATATCCCACATGACCCTACAGTCTCTTGAAAAACACAGAGAGCGTAATGAAGATTTTCCCTCTTTCTCCATCTCTATATAACAAAAAAAAACATAACATAAGATCGTCAGTACCATTATTATTTATTATTTCTTTAAATCTGGAACTCTATATTATTTGATAGCGGACACGATTTCCAAAAACTTAATTCCAAAAACATTATCAGCTACGAGTCTTTCTTAACTACGACCATCGCATATTCCACCGTCCGACCTCCAGCCGTCCAAATGCGAGTTAATACCGTTGTAACTCTTATAACTCTTGGCATCAGACGCAACATTACATCACATATCTGATCGAACGTCGTATAACTTTCGTGAAAAATGTGCGTTTCACAATAAACACCAACTCAATCCGCTGAAAATATCGCCGTCCAAATTGTTTTGGGCAATGACGTCCAATTATTTACATCTTACGATATGACGTAATGAGAAAGGGGTGGAGGGGGAGCGAAATATACATAGGGTGAGCAGCTATGTCGTCGTCCAATTTATTCGTTAACGTCGGGTCCTTATCCAATTTCTCGATGTAAATTGCCATGTACGATTCCTTATTGACGACGCTGGTAACAAATCGTGAGCGTCCCACCCGTTTCCAGTCCATCTACCCACGTACATAGAGATGATTTCTGGTGATTATTGCGATACGATAATTTCCTTAAAAAAACCATGTCATTATATACACAAAATAGTCAATTGTGTAAGAGGAGATTGCAATGGAATGAGAGGTGTAACTTGCAAATCTCAGTTCTCTAGAATGTTCTTAGAATGAAGAAAGGCGCTTGCTTGAAATCTGCCAAGCTGCAGTTGTCTAGCGTAGTACTCTACGGCCTTGATACTTCTCAGTCTGAAAAGAGATACATGTGCAAAGTGGAACAATTAAAAGGAGATATGATTATTATGCAATTACCAGGAAAATTCGTAATTTTAAAAAAATACACTGTACATATTGCGTTTTTTGACTCGTGTGAAGATGTAGCAAGACACATAAATTCGTTTCCCATATGCAATACTGATGGACGATGTAAAATTTAACGCCTATTACAGTATTGAATGAAGAGACACGTAATATTTCATTCGCGTCACCGTGCCACAGGTAGACACGCCACAAACACTATCCACTCGCCGCGTCCATTAAAATAATGTATCTTTCGAAATGGCGCTGAGTTTTAAAAGATATCGGAAACTTTGATAGGCAAA
>DWDV01003509.1:0-10506 GCA_018245615.1 Mimoniades ocyalus | reverse complement strand
AGTAGAGGCGCATCTGTAGTCGACTTGATCTTATCTCGGGTTCATTACAAATGTCCATGGGCGGCAGTAGCCACTTATCATCAGGTGGACTGCATGCTCGTCTTCTACTTCCATATTATAAAAAAAAAAAAAATGTAATTAAAACTTCCCGTCGTAGTTATAGTTACAATCGCGAAGATCAAATATTCATAATTCAATCTCGCTTAATGGAATTCAGAAACATTCATCAACCGGACACGCTTAACTGAGAGATAAATGTGCGCTGAGAGCATGTCGTGTATATTCTACTGAAAAACATTTTGCGAGTTTGCTGAATTACTTTATCTCTGTTTGCATTTTGTATGGTAAAGTTGAATCGTATATCATAGGATTGCCTTACAAAAACATAAATTCTCTTTAGAGGGATGGGACGTCGTGAACCACTGAGTAGGGCATATTCAAAGCACGGCGTATATCTGTAACTCGGCCTTGTGTTATCAAGAAAACATTTGGAATTATTGAAAGTATATTAGGTAAATGAGGTAAAGGTAAGGTATCAGGTAGGAGAAAGGTATCGGGTAGAATACAGGTATCAAGTAAAATATCTGTGGGACAAAGTGTATGTACTTCCGAAGTAGCTCCAACATTTTTTATTATTAATGTAACATGAAGCGTTTAACTTCAACAAGTACATATATATCAGCAAGTCCTTTAGAGGGTAGGTAGCGAGCACCAAGTGCCAAATATGTCTGTCCTCACAGAATTTACCTGCTTCTTCTGGAAATATCTAACCTACATAATAAAATATTCTTTCAGTCATTGCACTTCCCACAGCGAACTATGATGTAAATGATACATCGCGCTGCAATGGGTAAAACAAAGTATCGATCTATTTGACGAAAGTAAATAATAAATGGAATTCCGCAAGCGTTTCCAAATCCATACCATGTGGGGATTCCACGGCGCGGCACTACCGGCGCACCGCGAGCGGCGTTCGCGAGAAATTTAATTTTAAAATAACTTTGTAAACCCCGCTCGCACGTCCCCATGTTCCAATTCGAACAACATACGAGTACCTCGCGACGTGCAGTTCCACGGCGCTTATGTGCGCCGTCATTTTCTGACAGCAGCCTGGATAGATTAATGGTTCCGCTCGACCGGAGTTTTGCTTTCAATCATAGCTGAGTGCGCTCGTATATCACTGAAAGATGCATCCGACAACCGTTAAGCGGGCTGGTATTTGTTAAGCAAGAAATCTTTTCACTTATTCTGTTGACGCTATGTGTGTTCTCTTTATGATTTAAAAATGGAAAGTCTTAACAAAATAGACGAGTTGTAAATAAAGCTTTGTTATAGGAGAAAATTTTGGTAATTAAACATTTTGAAAAATCTTTGGATTAAATTCGTTATATTATTAAGAACTAACATCACATAATAGAAACATTGATGGCGACGTCCTTTACAGAATCACAAGGTATTAAAATTGGTACAGTCAAACATTGCTAACACAAATTGTACAATGTGGACATAATTATAGTAAAACTTAAACTTACTATGTAATAATTAACTGCACCATTGTACGAGTTGATGACAAGTACGATTGCTGAAAAAGAGGTTTTCGATTCGATCCCGGGCTGCTGTTGTGTTATACTAACTTGTAATTCCTAATAGTGTCTCGGATTCTAGATTTGTGTCCGGTATATGGCTTTAGGCCCACCCCTGTTCCAAAGTTGGATATACTCGTAATAATAACATGCGCAGCTTGGGTCCACTGTTGTACCCAAACCAAAACTACAAAATCATGACCAAGTTTAACAAAAATACATACGGATAAAAACTAAATCCTTTTCCATTAATCGTTGTTAGCTAATCAGGGGCGTGACTGATTCGGGAATTGCTTCCCCTATCAAACGTCCATCTACTGACCTAAATTGTACCATTTTGTTTCATTCGCTAAACTTGCAAGGTACTTACACATGTAAGTAGGTATATACTGTACTAGCTAGTGGCCTATATTTCATTCTCCGACTCTGGGGTGCTCAGCTCAAATTCCAGGGCGCATCTTTTTCATTACAAAGTGTTGTACGTTCTAAGTTAAATTAGTTGACACTTGCTATAACGGTGAAGAAAATCATATGGATATTATCTGCACACCTTTAAGTTCTAAAAAATCATGATGAAGACAATATATAGATACAATGTCTGTAATTTGATGAAAATAAAGCATCGAACTATTTTCTGTCCCAGTAATATAGCCAGCAACATTAAATGGTATGCTTAATACCAGTTACGGCATCGTTAAATACTTGGTTGGTTAAGTGGTTGCAATCGCGAGTGCCGATCGAGAGGTTCAAATCCCGGATCGGGTAAGAAAGGATTTTTCTATCTTAAATTTTCCAGTAAAAAAATTTAGTAGTGGTTCGGATTTTGGTACTGTGCGCAGTATTTGGCTATAGGCTCACCGCCTATTCCATAGTGGGACGTAAACGTAACTGATGAAACATGGGAGTGTACTACACTCCTCTGCCTACTTCTTCGGAGATTACAGGCGTAATGGTACGTTTCAATTATAATTACATTTCCTACATTTCGTAAAAATGAGGCATTTGTAAATACTTAGAAGGAGATATAAGAATAGTTCGAATTCAGTACTCAGCCGAATCCAGTATTAAAGTAACGACAGATTGAAAACCACGATCCCGGCTACAATAACACAGATCGAACTAATACTATTGCGCTTCGAAGCAAGGTACAAGATTAAAAACCTTACTATACACCAAAGTAGAGACCGATATTAAATAATGGCAGAATCCCTTCATCGAAATACAACTGGAGAGACTTGGAAGTTACTCGAGAAACTGTCGATGGTAAAACGTTATTACTAAACTAATTTATATTATAAATGTGAACATGAGTTTGTTTACTACGCTTTTATGCCTTATATACAAACGATCGTTACTAAATTGTATATATACGTACACTGTCAGGAGTACAGAAAAGGACAAAGCGTATCATTTATCCTGAAAACCCACTGTTCTCCAGGGAAAAAAATAGTTTTCTACATGAATAAAGCCAGGGTTGAAAGCTAGTCTAACATAGTTAGAAAATGGAACTTAAAACTTAATCTAATATAACCGACGTTGAAAGCTAAGCATGAACTCCAGAACACTTAGCATAACTTTTCAGATCGGTAAACTGATGTCAGTGTAGCACTACAAAGAATTCGGTCAGAGTTCAGAGGTAAGAGGCAATCATGTACAATTACATAACTTTCCCAGTTACACTCAAAATGATTTATACAAGGACTCTGGCAAATTTATGGCTTTCATTACATTTTTAATTTTGTTCTTGCACGTGACGGCTGCACGGAGGACACGCAAATTGTTTTTTTAAGGCGTACAACAGGTAGGAGATTATTTATTTGACACGACCAGGTACAGCCGAAGCTGAAGAAGCGTCTGATATTATTTGGGTCAATGACAGGGCAGCTCATGTCCCTAAAATATAAATTTGGGTCAATGACATGGACATTTCATGAATATAAACAAAATAATATCATCCCTGTAATTCTAGAAGAGAAAAGCAGAGGAGTGAAAGCAGTGTAATCGCATATAATGTTACTGTTTTTTCAATATATTGCCTCTATAAATAATCGAATATGTCTCTATAAATAATCTGCCTTCTTATAACTGTCCATCAACGGAGCTTATCATAGCAAAAGTCTTAATATAATAGAATAGAAAACAGAATGAAGGAAATATTTTAAACTGTGATCTAACTCGTTGGTGGTGTTCGATGCAAGCACAGCTGCCGATCACGAGGTCCTGGGTTCAAATCCCGGATCGGACACTATTGCATTTTTCTAATTCAGATTTTGTAGTAGTGGCTCGCAGCCTGTAAATATGCCCGGTGTATGGCAATAGGCTCACCATCTATTCTATAGTGGGACATAAATGTAACTGGTGGTACGTGGGAGTGTATTACACTGTTCTGTCTAACGTAAATAGTTACGTTATTTTTTACAGTTAATACTCGTGAAATACTATTAAACTAAACTGTTAAACTTACGTTAAAGTGAATTAAACTTACTCAAAAGTTATTATCTTTGGATTAGATTTAAGTTCACTGAAAAACTGACACAAATATTTTATTTACGCATTAATCCCTCATTATATGCTATTTCAAGTTGAAGTTAGTTTATTTTGAAGTACCTAAGCTGCAAATAAGAATAAATAAATTAAAAATAGACCAAAGCAGTATCGTAGAAAAGTTCAAGAAAAGAAGTAATACCATTAAATGCAACACAAAAGTGTATTAAATGAATGAAATTTACTTTTATACTTATACTATTGTACTTTGTTGAAACACGAACTGAAAGTAACTAACTTTTCTACTATTGTTTCATACGACTGTTAAAGCAGTAGTGTTTATAAAAACTTGATACAAACCTGATGTATACGTAAAAAATACAACGTTTCAAAAACATCCAGTATCGAGTTGAGCGCGGTATCCAGTAAAAAGCTTCAGAATCGCAGAAACATAACACCTCTAGGAAAAATCCCATTTCTTTACAGGCAAAATCTATTCGATAGGAGCTTTTGTAACAATGATTAGCACTGCGACGAGACTGTAACGGCTCAGCTCACTCTGAATGGTCTCGAATATTAATGAATAACATAATATGTCTCCTACAATCTATATCACCTCGATTTTTGTAGCACAGTACTGACTGCTCCGTTGGTTGACTGCCTAGCGAGAAGACTTGGGTTCTATCCCCGGACCGGGTACCATTGCTTCTCTAAATTGAAATTCCTAATAGTAGTAATACTATTTGGTGTTTGGCCGGAGACACGGCAGGTCTGGAGTGACTAAGGCAACGCACATAGGCCCACTAGTTGAAGTGATATAATATCAACGATATTCCGTGACTCATACATATAACCACACTCTTTCACCTCTGTTGATGGTCGCATGTAGTGAAGTACACTTTTTCGAAACTATTGATGGGCGCATTCGCGCCCCGCAACACATGTTCACATTGTAGCCATCGGGTGTCCTACTTACCAAAACAGACCGGCGTAAAACAATATTTCGTTATGCAATTGCAGTTATGATCTCGAAGGGCAGCTTATGTAACTGCTGTACCACGAATGCGCCATGTGCAAGCCAATTATCGTTTAGTTTAGTGTCATTGTTGTTACGAGTACTACTGCTGCTCATTATTGCCATCGTCATATTTTTGCTTTTGTTGTCGTTGTTGTCATTGCTGTTGCTGCTGCTGCTGCTACTATTGGTGTTGTTGTTGTTCTTGTCATTATTATGTTCCTTTTTCAAGACAACATGAAATAGGTACTTCCAAGGCAAGCTTGCTGCATCCTAGGTTGGATCTCGCTTTCCATCTGGTGAGATGGCAGTGAGACACGAGCCAATTGGTACATGACACAATTCACATTCAGCAAAATAATGACATTATGGATAAATTGTCTTTTTCTATCTCTCCTACAAAAGTGCTAAATCGATTTATTAATGTTATTAATAAAATATGAAAATGTACATAAACAAGTTCAACTCAGCATATCTCATTATCAGCAATGTACTGCTACAGACAAAAAAACCCGGTATCTCTCCCAGGGTAAGTTTTGTAAGTCGTCCCGCCCACCCTTCTTTAAACAAAAAAAGCAATAGATATACTGTACGTCAAATATAAAGTAGACAACATCTGAAAATATTTCCATGATGTCATTTATTTGAAAAGCAAAAAAATGATAGAAAAATAAGTAAAAGTTTTGATGGACTTACCGATGGAACGTTTAATATTTCAAGCGACTTTGTATTTGATAGGTCTGTATTTAATTAAAAAAACTTTTAAAATAATCTAGCCTTAACTTCAATAAACTACTTTTTTCCAAATTTATTAAAATATTCAGAAAATATCATTTTAGAATATATGGAGAATGAAAATACGTGCGTCGCTTTCAAATCTCGGAGGAGAGCAGCGGTCGCGGCTAGGCGACTTCCTCTTAGAACGCCGGCTGTTGTAAAATTTATTACGCCATGAATCAACTTTTCATTGGTGATTTTAAACAAAGGAAACACATTTCTTAGATTTTTAGTTTTGTTATATTATGGCACCTAAACTGAACCAAAAAAAAAAATAACCCTTATTACTGCAATGTCATCTTCTAAACTGTTTCAGTCGGTACATCATCAGATGGAGCCGACGATGGGTCGCCCGCTTGATGGTGTTGGGATATTACCGTTGGTAGTAGAAGCGTCTAGCTACAAAAGCAACTTATAGCTTCTAAATTGTCACATATGTGTACACGTAACATTTTGTTTCCCACAAAACTTTCAATTATCCTAAGTTAATCCTTAATTTGATGACCTGACGGTAATAGATCCCTATAACAATTACGCGTAGGTTTTGATGCGGATATCGACTGAAAATATAATAATTCTCCTGTTCTGCACGTACAAGTATTCCAATGCGTAATGCAGATTTAAAGTTCTCATTTATAGTAAAATATTATTTCTTTAAAAGACAAAAGCATATTAATGCGTATTGAGTTGTATCTTCTATCGCGTACAAAAAGTACGAGTAGCTATACTAAATGTGAGTCCAGCATAGGCCTATAAGCCACAACTTCATTAGAACTAAATAATAGAAGTGTGCCATTCTCGGACGCGGCTCACGTCCTTAGTATTAATTTTGGGTTTATTGAATAATACGTGACCGCCATAAGCGATATGTTCATAAGTTATTCGATAAATTGGACCCATTTAGAAAAATACGGTCAGTCATATTTACTATTCGGACCGACTCAAATCATACTTGTACCCTCAAATTAGTGTACTCACTGCCAACCCTTGGTCCTAGATGAAACGGAAATGAGCTAGGGTAAGATTTAAATTGGACTGAGTATTGGAAATTCGTATTACAATCAAGAAGATTTAGATATCGTTTTATTATATCGGAGTTTATTAAATATGAAGCTGTCCAAATATATTACTAAGACTAAGAAGTTCACGGGTGAAGAAGTTTTATGGTTGATGATGAACTGATGTGTTGAACTACGAAATCTAGTGTTCTAACATCATTAGCCGACATTAATTCTAATCTAAGCATGGGCTCTCCCAGTGTACGGTATTGAGTCCAATTTCCCAACCGCTTTTATTCACCCACAAATAAGTACATATTCTATATGGCACATTGTTTCACTTCAATTAGACCGCTGTAACAAAATAATAGCTGTAGTATCAAATATTTGAATCACAATATAAATCACATCGTAATCCTAAGTCCACTGCTGGGCGTATAGTTGGAGATCACAGAGCAAAAGTTTTCACACCATTTACGCTGCTGTCCATAGGCGACCAGAGCATTTAGCTGTACGTAGGTAAACCGCGCCATACCGCGATCTGCCAGCGTCGGAGTATAGTCGCCACTTACGACACCCCGTATCCCGGTACGGGGTAGAGGTATGTAACTTACTTACCCGAAAATGGACCCAATTTCTGTACTGCTCCTATTAAAGAAGATGATTTATATGATCAAGAGTAGTAAAAATGAGAAAAAACATGCTCCGATGGTTCAGACGCAGGCGCCGAGGGAGGCGAAGACTCACCTATCTTGATCAAATAGGCCAGATACTGGCTGATGGGGGAGTCAGAAGTCTCCGAAACTGGCATGCATGTATGAAGAGGGTAATGAATGTAGAAGACGCGCGGCAGGTGTGTAAGGATAGAGATATTTGGCACTCCGTGCTCTCTGTCTACCCCGTGAGGGACCTGGCGTGAAGGTAAGTAATATGTATGTATGTTTTTCTTTAATTAATATTATTTGACGTCTTCCAACAACTACTTTGGAGTTTGCCGAAATCCAGTTTCTCTTATACTCGTATAATATTCAGTACGAGAATTATTTTTAATAACATGTATATTTTTCCTGTTTTGAGTTAACGGTTAAGTTTCTGCGCTACATGTTAAGTATTATTATTATTAAGTAATAAATATATGACACTCTACGCCAATCACGAAATAAATTTTTACAATAAAATCTTCATAAAAGCAATACTTGTTTTAAGTTCATATGTTTTATCAAATTCTGTATATACCACTGATATTACAAATAACTATGCACACCAATTGATTTTAATGCATATTTTGGTTATAACTCAAAATCAGTCAAATTTTCTTTATGAATGTTATATTTTGTAGTCATTATCTTTTAGTCATTATATTTCTAAGTTTCCCAAACTGTAGCTTACGTCTCCAGTCATTGTCTTGAAATTTGCAGCAGATGTTCTTAGCATTCTGTTTCTAACAACTGTCGAAGTTAGCGCTTCTGAGAACCCTCTGTTAACATCTTGTCAAACTATAATACATTATTATCAACGTGTTGTATGATACAACAATTTGAACATGTCAAATACAGATTTTCAAAACTATTCTCTAACCGCAGAGCAGAACTAGTAACCAGCTCGTTCCTTTGTTTAAACGAAACTAACAGGACTGCTCTGAACACTAAAACAATCTCTGTTACAAGGGACTGTCGAAGTTTCGAAGGAGAGTTACTTGTGCACCGTTTCCAGATAGGCAAACTACAAATTTTGCATAGTTGCTTTGTGTAGCCAGATGTCCCAATAGATTCTTGTCAGTAATTTATGAAAATATGTACTGGTTCTACCGTCCATCAAATTGAATTTCGTTTTGAAATTTCGTTTCGTTGAAAGGTATGTTTGTAATTAAAATAAATATAATTCTAGATAAAGAGTATAATACGTAAGTACCACAGTTACTACGTTTTTACGAAGCTGGCGTGGTGGGTATTATTATTTAGTTATTCATATATGCAATAACTTAAAATTTAGAAGCTACAGAGTAAACTTAATGCCTAGCGGCGTTGACTTCCAGACGACCCGGGATAACATTGACACACTTAAGCAGGCTTAATAAAAATGAGAGAATACAAATAATAAATCTGTAAATTTTCGATGTCTGTACATAGAAGGTATATTTGTAAAACTACTAGTAGAAGCCTTTAATATCGCAAGAGAACCCAAAACGATGATTTTTGATCTGATTTCGACGACTAAAATTTTTGCTTATTTATCTGTTTGTGTGTACGTTTGTGTACACTAAACTCTAAAAAGGCAAGATGTTCTTAGATCAACATCTTGCATATTGTTTTGCATCAACATGATCAATTTTGTTAAGCGGAGTATCTTTTCTTAAATATTTAAAAACTCTACACTACAAAGAGTTTTTATAATAGTGTGTACAGAAGCTAACAAAACGGCCGTACCAACTTTTCATGTGAAATAAAAAACCTAAACGTATCATCACGCCTATAATCCTCGAAGAGGTAGGTAGAGTAGTATAGTGCACTCCTACGTTTCACGTTTACTTTCAACTATGGAATGGGTGGTAAATCTATTACCTTACACCGGGTACATATCCGAGTTCGGAGCTACTACTAGAAAATCTAAGTTAGAAAATTCCATTAGTACCCGACAGGAGATTTGAACCCAGAGCCCCTCGATAGGTCGCCTTGAACGCTTGCAACCAACAGAATCAACGTGGCAATCCAGGCTTGTCATCTAGTCGTCATAAATCAAGACGTTTTCAAAAAGCACACGCTTGTTCGATCACAATTTCGTCATAACTTTCATTGAACGAATGTCTCTGCGATAAAATATGAAATATACATTTTCCGTTCGCACCCCGACCCCTCGATGCAACTGGTAATCAGTTCAAATGGTGGGCAATATTGAGCAGAGTATTGGATTCCACGATTCCGTCCCCGAGAGATATTTTCAGAACTAAGAATATTTGCATTCATTTTTGCGGAGCAAAGCGAGCGAAAGATTGATAAAACCTGTTTTAGATGCGCAGAGTATATCTTAATCAGGTTTCCGTATATTAGCAAGATTTATAAAATGTTACGTCTAAAACATACAAGACAGTGCAGCTAACTACATTTTTTTCTTATATTGGGCTGTTTATTGTAGAATAATATTATCAATTATATTCCTTCCGTACAAATTGTAATGAACAATGCAGCATGTAATCAGCCTGTAACATCTAGTAATTTAAAATTCAGAAAACCATTTAAATAAATTACTTTTGGTAATGTTCAACGGAAAAAAATCACGTTTCAAGCGCAGAAAATTATATTATTAATTAACGACTGTAAATGGTTCCTTGGTCTAGTGACTAGCAACCCCAACTCCTGAGCTTTCCGTTGTGAGGTGCATTTCCACATAAGATAAATACATATATATTTCTGTCTTAGTAAAACTGTTGTTTCCGTGCCTGGATGTAGAATTATTTTTATTGAGAAACCAGACTGGTTTCTCAATACAAATAATTACAAGGTACAAGTAATACCTAATTTAGGGCCAGACAGCCTTGCTCGAGTTATCCAAGATATTTAATATCAAAATTTCTCTTCATCATCGTTAGCCTATTGTAGTCCACTGCTGGAGATAGGCCTTCGCTGAGGAGTTTTGCCCACAATCCCCACGC
>DWDV01003508.1:0-10506 GCA_018245615.1 Mimoniades ocyalus | reverse complement strand
TCTATTGAATCCCTCTAGGACTGCATTGCATATTTTAGAGTACCCAAGTTGGGACAATACGACTAAATTATTGAGCGAAGCGTGTGTGGAGAATACAACTGAGAATGTGACATCAGCCTCTATGTGAATCTAACGCTACTAAATATAATACTCCATACTCCCACTTTCGTCCTAGGAACATTCTAAAAAAATTATTTTGCTGTGTTTTCGGCTGGAAAACAAGCTTTAAGCAATCTATGTGTCGGTTCACGCACTTTTGGGTCAATTGCGTCCCCAAACATAAAGTTCCCCGTAAAATGAAATAAAAGAATAATATATCCGAATCAACTTATTAGTTTAACATGTAACTTAACATATCTACGAGTACTAAACTCCTTCAACAATTACTGCTCATTACAACAATAGGATTTAATCACCAGAATATTTTAATGTAATTTATAATAATTTAGAGATTAATTATTATTAATGTAATTAGAATACTGTACGTAATGGAACTGAACTGTAGCCTATGCATCATCTATCGGGAGAAGGAAGTAGGCAGACGTGTGATCATTATTAATTTGTGACTCTCATTGGAACTCATAGTGGAATCGATGTATATCTGGTGGTTTAATATATTACATTACCTGTAACATATGTATGACGACACGTACGCAGTCTGTTCGTTAAGCTACGACCTGACACTGTTTTTAAATTCAATCGAAATTTGGAGATATTAAAAGCGAAATAACTATCAATAATTCAGTTCTGAGAAGATTAAAGCTTACGTCACACTGTTTTATTACTGTCCGACGAAAATTGTATTTTTATTGTAATTGATTATATTGGTCACGTATCGGAAGTTTTTGAACTTCCAGACTTTCGGCGAACCTTAACGATAATAACTAAGATGCATAATGTGGTACTGAATCGATCGTTAAACTACGGCGTTGGCGGTCACCTGACGAAGGGCGGATCACGCCCTTACATTTTTAAATTATTCATACACGTCATCCACACCAAGGGTTGAAAGTAAAGGTGCATTTTGGATGAGATAAAACTCGATTAATATTTTCATTTTGTGCTTTTTATTATAGTAGCCCAGCGTTAGGCTACGATGTCACTTATATTTTATCAATATAAGTACTCGTATAGTATATCAATAACATTATTGTGAGGCAAATTACATCGAACCCACATCGTGAAATATTTTGCATTCACCCCATGAAATATTTTGAGGTAACCAAAATTACACTCACAAAATGTTTCATTTTAGTACTTAAAATTTAAATTTCTAACAATCTGCTCCATACCAAAGAACCTAATTTAATCCACAAATTTATATAATGGAATCTAAGTTTCACACAGCAAGTATAGGCACAAGTTGAGGTAGTTTATATCACAGAAACACGAGTTTCTCCCAACAAGGATAGTCACAAGTCGACATGGGATTATTTTTATATTATACTACTAAAAGCTTAATGCTTTTAGTTGGACATTTTATGAACAGTATAAGAATAATTGCAAAACCTTTACTGGTCGTAAATAGTTGCGTACGTGAAATATTAATGTACTCGTAAAATAAGAGACTTTTTTATATCAACTCTCCGAATCTTATCCTTTTATGTCTATGAATGAGATAAAAATAAACGGAATATTAATACTCATTGGTTCTTACCGCTTCCCTTCTTACCCGATTTTTATAACATTAAAAGAAAATGATGTTGAAATAATTTGCTAATGGCTCTTATGCTGATGCCCGATTTCCGGCTTTATTTTTGCTGGGTTTGAGTCCGAGTTTGAAAAAAATTATAAGGAAATTCGTTCAAATTTATTTGGAAATGTCCTATTGGATGTTTTGTCTTAGTAATGCATTCTCTTTGATTACTTCCGTATAAACAACGTAACGTATATTACCTTTAAAGCTAAGCTTTAGTTAAAACATTAAATATGTTACAAAACGCTTAGCTGTATGTAAATATGTAGCGATCTAAACTAAGACCCGGTCAAGAATACCTATTGTATACCAATGTGAACGATAACTTTGATGTAAGTAGAATAGGGGTAGGACCGTAGCTAATGTCGTGATGTCTGTGTTCAGAGAAGTGCACAGTGTAGTTGATTTGCTATCTGGTTACCATAACACAGGGTACCTAATTATATTCATTAATATTCACGTTCAAATGATCATCAATCTAAAAAATTGTGTAAATGAGTACGTAGTTTTTAATTATTCATCTAAGTGAATTTCTTTTCGTGACTCTTTTGAGATATGAAGATTTTAGTTTACACATAATTGTAAATTAGTCTGTGAATATAAATAAAACCGATATCTTAATAACATTATGCATGTTATAATTATAAACGTGAAATGATATAATAAAGAGTGATGTACAGTGATTGCAATTCGCATTGAAACTAATATCTAAACGCGGCTGAAATGTATTCACTATTGAGCGACCGCGGTGCAGTGACGCAATCCGCGCATGTGCCGGGTGCAACGATCTACAGCGCGTTCACGGAGTTAGAGTGCACTCTTCGTCAATTTATATACATGTATATCAATGCTATGATATGTAACAGCTTATTGATCTTCACACTTCAAATAGCCATCATATGTAACATTATGCTTGTATTTCCCCGATAGGTTAGGAAGAGGCGTGTAGTACTGCCATTTTTCAGCAATTATGTTATATATCCCATGAATATATACTCATATACTGTCGCATGTAGTCATGGTTCGTAGTTAGTAACATATTCCTACTTCTACGGTAAAAAGCTAGGATATATGTGAATTTAACATTTTGAAAAGTTTCCATAATCTGCCTATTCCATAACAGCAGCAGTTTGCACGTTCTGGTTCAGTACTTGTTAAGTGATCACTATTATTCCATGCTAAATGTCTATTCTTTAAGTGTTAAATAAATTACCTCTTAAAATATTTCTACACAGTATCATCTGTCCGGCATATGTTTAACCATACGTAATAAAACATGATATCTTTGTGGCCTGTCGAGACACATCTGAACGTGATGAATGTTCGCTACGACTATCGCGTCGAATCATTCTTCATCCACAGTCTCCTCTGACGCTCGCTTACGTAAAAATTTATTAGAGAATTTCTCGTTCTGTCCACGCTATAAATACACCTATTTTACATCGACATACAATGCGAATTGACACATAGACAAAAATATTAAGAATGAAATGATATTCTATGCCCATCTCAAAAACCAACATGTACATCATCACATATTCTAAACTCATATTAATTCAAAACTGAATATACATATATGTATATTTGATATGAATCAGGGGAGTCTGGTATTTTATGTTATAATGACAAGTTTTTAAAAGCTGGATCGTCCTATACATAACAAAATACATTTAGTTCATTTTTGGCAAATAATAATCTAAATCAGTTATACCCTGAATTTCAGGTCTCCAAGCCACCTGCTCCTTACATTTATAATTACACATATGTATATACTCATCTACACACACGTACGCACACAAGCTCACAAAATGTAACACATATGTTTGCTTTTCCTTTAAAAGCGTCCATAATTCATCTAAAGGCAATTAATTATATAAACTCCGCTACTTCATTGCTACTTAATAAATATCTCACCTTCGTGTTTACGTACGCCATACAGTCTCAATAACAATTCTTTTATAATTACAAAAGGACATAGCTAGGCTTCATTTTATCTATATTATTTCCGGCTGAAATAAAAAAGTTATTTTATTGCGCAGAACGAACATACTGCAAGCAAACGATTATTAGCGGTTATGTTGTTATTAATCACATTTTTTTTCGAAAGGTAGAAAAAAAGTTGATTTTTTATATACGTGAACACGGCTGTTCCGCGACCGTTGGCTATTATTTTTCACGAGTAACAACTTTCGCGTGATCCTCGCACTTCCATTAAGATAAAACGGCATGGCGGTTGCTTTGTTAATACAACACAACAAAAAGTTATGGCCGCAATGGTAACGACTTTCATATTCGAATTAGGTACTTAATAATCGAATATCGGTAAGGAAAACGTTCGGAGTTAATGACAGCGCGGCACGAAACCAGATACACAGTAGGTTTTACTTCGCTTCAGTATAAAATATACAATACATGTGTACTGCTGCTCAGAGTTCTAGTGTTAGTATGCATATGGATAACAAACTTCATTAGATTGATATAGATTAAAAATGTGGGTGCCATAAGAGATAGCCAGGCCATGTGCATGTGAAAAGAACCAATAAATATCTACGGGGAAATTAAAAACGAATGAGACTGTGATACAAAACTTTTGACCGTTTACCAACAAAGTAAAAATGTATCGAGGAAACGGTTGAGTATATTTAAATAAAAGTCTGAATATCTGAAGTGGAGACTGTATAACAATGTTTTTTACGTAACTCTGAAACATAAAAAGAAAATTATTCTGTAACTATTTTTTTCCGAGCTCATTTGGATACCAAAGGAAACATTACACTACCAGCTTCATAGCATTGGGTCAAGGTGACGTTACATTACGATAACACGGTCGACGTAGACAGACTCCAGACACACCTGAGATTCCTCTCGGCTTTACACGAACAATTACCTACCATTTTACGGAACAACGTATTGACAATCGCACAAAAGGCATGTATCCGTTACACATTATTATCATAATCTATAATCTGACTTTGTTACAAACGAAATAAACAGTCAAATGACCTGTCACATAACCGCCAAGCGAGCGATAATCCACACAATATCGCGATACAATTAATTTTGACATAATATGCAATTTGTATTAATATTTTCAAAGCAACCATATGCCAGCGTCATTAGCATTAAAAATAATATATCTGGAATATTAGATTTAATAGTTATTACAAATAATTCATTAAAAATATTTAATATTTCTACTGACGTTTCCACGCCAAAATCGTAAGATAAGAGGACGATTTGCAGACTTGAGTTATCACTGAATCAACGTATTTAGAACATAAAGATTACAATTATGATTTCAGATATAAATGCAATCAATATGTTAATTAAATATAATTAAGAAAAAACATACAAACGTAACATTACGCCTGTAATCCTCGAAGAGGTAGGCGGAAGAATGTAGCACACTCCCACGTTTCGCCAGTTACGTTCACGTCCCATTATGAAATAGGTGGTGAGCCTATTGCCATACACCGGGCACAAATCTAGACTCCAAGCAACCATTAAAAAATATAGATTAGAAAGATCCAATAGTACCCGACCCGGGATTTGAATCCAGGACCTCCCAATCGGCACTCAGGCTTGCAACCGACACGACCAACGAGGCAGTCTAGAAATTAAATAAACCAAATCTTAAACAACCCTAAATATGACTGTGGGTTAATTTTATGTTTTAATGTACATAATAAACACACATATATGTAATATATAATACTGCAGTGCATAAGACATGATATCAAAAGATTTATGTAATTTCTGTCATTCCCTTGTTTCTTGTCCATCTATATTTACGTACATACATATTGAAATATACAAACGCAATATATTAAAGTGTCAAGCTAAATCTCCTTCAGGTCGCTCGGACACAGTGCGACATGTCTCTAGCATATAAAAAATCGGAAGATCCCGTTAACATATTAACATTTGAATGCGTCGTCGCTCTGTAGGGTATCGTGCTACCGATCTGTCTAGGTAACAATATCTATGGTAATAGAAATATCGTATACGATAAAGATTTTGTACAGAAAATGTCGAGTGGTTCACTATGTGTCCTGTGGACAGAAGTCCTGTGTTCGATACCCGGTTCTTCCTCAGTATTATAATGGTCTGGATTGGTACCCTGTACATGACGATACGCTCACGATCTATTTCATGATGAGACGTATAACTTAACTGGTGAAACGTAGGAGTGTACTACACTCCTCGGTTTACCTTCTGGAGAAAAAACAGGCGCGATGTTACGTTTTTTTTTGTTATGTTTACGTTATATCTCGACCGGATTTGCTGTTAGATTGCTTAAAAATAACAACACATACACCGGAAGGAACATAGCACATATACAAAAGAACACGTTAAAATAATATGGTTTCAACTGTTTTAATTCACTTTGGCAATATTATTATTACTTGCAACGGATGTAGATAAATTCTTGACAAATGTCGCTTCTCCTCCATCAAAAACACATTTCGAAATATCCCACGTTCCACTCGAATGATTTTGAATTAATAACGTTGACGGTGACTTTGAATCTCTTCCAAGGTTGTATTAGAGTATATTTATTTATAAGGTGATGTTTAAACTCAAGCCTACTTGAGCAATACAATTAGTTTGTCGGAATTACTTATCGACCTATGAATTGCACACTATTAATAGTATTGACTTCTTCGTTGGTCGTGTTGGTTGCAAGTGCGACTACCGATCGGGAGATCCTGGGTTCAAATCCCGGGTTAGGTATTACTGGATTTTTCTAATGAAGTTTTTTTAGTTGTAGCTTGGACACTAGAAATGTACCCGGTGATTGGCAAATAGCTCACCACCTATTCCATAGTGGGACGTAAACGTAACTGGTAAAACGTGAGAATGTACTACACTCCTCTGCCTACCTCTTCGGGGATTACAGGCGTGATGTTACATGTAATGGCTATTATTATTATTACTTTTATTCGCGTTCATTCCGAGTTAAATCTGTACAAATATATTGTTTGTAACGTACTTATTTCCCCTTAATTATACTCACTGTGTTATAATACAAGTATCGTATATTCATACGAGTACGTGTCTTTTCTCTTATTATTAGGTATTCTTATATTTCTCATTTCCTACTGGTTTAATAATCGCAGAAATATTGGCGCGCACCATCATCAGTCGAACGTGGCGCCCTGCATCAGAATTCAACAGCCATGTCTCTCGCATACAAATAAACAATTACATAAATAATTGCGCTAAGCGGAGGATGCGATGTACGTGAGTGACGTCACATCCCCATCCCCGTGACGTCACCAGATATATGGCCCTTCCATATTTCCGTGCGTATATTCATAAATATTTATGCATATGCAACGATTGCATAATTAATCAGCCGTTTGACTCACTGCACAGGGGCGGGAGATATTTTGGTATTTTCATTAGACGTTACCAGAGCGGAACCATTGCAAGGGCGACTGGCAAATTATATTTTATCTGCGTCCAATTATATACATATGTGATACAAAGAGTCCGGAGCGTCCTTCAATGGTTGAATGAACGTGTAACGTGAATACGTAGATGTTAGAGCAACGGACAACATTTTTTTTAGCTTTGTAGTGTGAGCTGTATTTTAATCATTAATTTTTGTTTGCGGTATTACCCAATAACATTTTTACATGTTTGTATATATTATTATGTATATGTACATTTTTCTATAATTTTTTCTTTATTCTTGTTTGTCTTCATTCATATGAGCTTTCTGCTTTTGTTAATCTACGTATGTACATATGTATATTGCAGAGGCTATAAATAAAGATAGCTTTTTTTCTTTCTTTCAATAGGAAGCGAAGATGCATCTTAGATTTGAAAACACCTAGTCACGGTTGCATTAAGTGTAAAAATTTCATATGACCAAAATCACCGATTGTAACATTGATGGGCCTGCTCCTGAGATGAGGTTATCCGTAGCAATTTACCAAAGCGAAAGGACTGTGGCGTCGTTTGTATATTAGTTTGCCTTTGAGTCGTGGTGAGAGGATCGCCTAGTCTGCGTTACCGACTTGCCGTCCGCAGATCATATTAGTAACCTATTAATATTAACCTCTAATAGGTGTGTTCATAAATGAACGAGGCATTATTAAGCATAGAAAGCCGGGCATAAATTAAAGCGGCATTAACAATATTGACGCTAGCTAACCGCAACTGAGGAAACCGGAGCCAGGCGGAGGCGCCGCGACTTTCCACATGAATCGTTAACGAACTTGCGGCATCTACGTAATAATTATTTATACTTACAACATACTTATAATATACTTTATGTAACGTTATTTTAATATAATTTACTACGGTAATAGACAATGTTGAGATTGAAGAACACAAAGATTTAGACAGGAAAGAGACTTGGTGCCACAATGAAGTGTATATGTAAGATCTAAGAAAGATATCTAACGTGAACTTCACACTTCTTACTCCACACTAGTTATATACACCTACACAGAACGAATAAGTACCTAAATTCATAATTGCCTTGTGAGATCTTCGAAGCAGTGAGAAGCCAGGGTTACAAAATTTACGGGATCCCGGGTGCAAAGCCCAAAGCGCACTTCTTTACAAAAATGTACGTTTCAAGATTAAATATCACTTGCTGTAACTTGTTGTAAAGAAAATATCGTGAGAACAATACATGCACACTTTCGAGTTCTCCATTAAGTTTTCTAAGGCGTGTGAAGTCTGATAACACGCACTTGGCCAGCGTGGTCGACTATTACTTTAAGTCTTCTCACGCGTGCCCTATTGCGGGATAGTAAAAATATTGCTGATACCGTTTATTCTCGTATACGCCTAATCGCGAATTGAAGTGTTCCCTTATGAGGTGGCCGTTCTAATAACTAGACCAGGCTGTTTTCGGCAAAGAAACTCTAAGATTATCATCTCTAGGGTCACAATGTAGTCAGGATGTAGTCACGATGTAGTCACTAGCTGTGATATCTAGCAACGAAACTACGAGATTATGATCTTACTAGTACGAGTTACTATGTAAGTGGTTTTAAAAACGTAAATAAAAAAAGCAATATAATATAAATTAATTAAGAAGCTAATTTTCTCCTCTGAATCATCAGCAGATAGTTCCGTAAGATGGAGGCAGACAGATGGCTACAGCCTTGAACGAGGCCGATCCCCCGCGAATGTATGCGCCGGCGCAGACAAATACATATCTCATGGCAGCTTACGCAACACCCACTCTGACTATTATCGAGTTTGGGGAGAGGTATCGCTTCTGACGGTTGATTTGACAATAACTGCTTCGTCTGCCGATAAAATGTATTGTGAATACGGTACCCATGTAGATTAGTGTCTTTATTAGCATTCATAATATATGTATACGGTGTTAATTTGCCTAGAATTTCAAATATTCTTGCTACAGGTTCACACGTCAATGGTTCAACAATATTATACCTAGACGACAGCATCAACGGATAAAACATATGCAACATATTTATAAATTAAATCGCTAACTTCAAAACAGTGAATTCAAGTATAAATAAATAAAACACTAAAACATTTATATTATTGTTTGCTTTTACCCTTAATGAAGAATAACGATAGTTATTTTAAAACATTAACAGAAAAAAATTAAATAACAACTTATTGTTCACCTGTTAAAGTGAACTAGAGATAACGTACCGATGTAACACCACAACATTGCGCCTGCGCCATTATTTCTGCGATTATTAACCAAGTACGAAAATAGAAAAACATATTAGGATAATAATAAGACCAAAGACATGCATGTACTCGTATGAATATACGATACTTGTATTATACCACAGTGAGTATAATTAAGGGGAATTAAGTTCGTTACAAACATTACAGTTTCTTTCGCCGCTTATTCTCCATAGGGAGGCATTTTCCGAAGCGGTGATTTCATTTTGACGTACAAAAAGTGTTCTAATGAACCAATTTTGAATAAACGACATTTGAATTTGAATTCGAAAATTTATATTTGTACAGATTTAACTCATAATGAACATTAATAAAAGTAATAATAATTATTATTATTAAACCTAATATCACATCTGTAATCCCCGAAGTGGTAGGCAGAGGAGTGTCCCACGTTTCACCAGTTACATTTACGTCCCACTTTGGAATAAGTGATGTGTCTATTTCCATACTCAAAATAGAAAAACACATACAGGCATAATAAAGATGTAGACGCGAAACCACAGTTAGTTTCGTTTTACTGTTTGCCTGTTTAAAATGCCTCTTCTCCCCATTACAATATTATTCCACGTAATGCCAGCCGTCGTCGCGTCGATTATCTTAAATATACGTTCGATCTTACGAAAACATTATCGGAACACTTTTCTAAATTCACATTCGAAATTTCAAACGTTCTACATTTAAATAAAAGAGTCTTCCTTGCCTCGTTTCCTCAATACTAAGGGTCGTGACACACTACCATTATTGAAAATCAAAATTACACTAATCTATATTTAATACTCGAATTGCTCTTGAAGAAAGTGATGACGAATGTAAAATCGAGCACATGGAGTTTGCGATAATAGAGATATTTGTCACTCGGCACTCTTAGCCTACCCCGTGAGGAACCTAGCGTGATCTATCATCACCCTACGTTCCTTCATTTTACTATTAAAATAATAATGTAATTCTTTAATTAGCCTTTTTGCGTTTTAAAGTTCCATTTCGTTTTGTGTCAAGAATCCTTTTTTGTCAATTCCTTTTAGAGTTCTTACGGTTTTTATTTAGTAAAAAAAACGTAACATCACGCCTGTCATCCCCGAAGAGGTAGGCAGAGGAATGTAGAACACTCCCATGTTTCACCA
>DWDV01003507.1:0-10506 GCA_018245615.1 Mimoniades ocyalus | reverse complement strand
AGTGTAAAATAATTAATAATTCCCCATAGTTATTTCAATGTTCACTAGTAATTATTTGTATGTAAACATTAATTGACATACATAATTGACATACATTACATACATGGTTAGATTTAATAACAACAACGAACTGAAAATTAAATTAATTAATACGCAATAGTCCCAATATTCATCGACTCAATCGAATTCGACTGAACAAAGGGAAACGGTTCAAACGGTAAAAGATTACAAATGTAACTTTTTTATGAAAGAGTGGCGAAAGAAACTAAGTACACAGGCATTATAAAAGTACACAGCCATTTTAAAAATAATTAACCTTTTTAACCGACAATACCGTAATATTACGGGTACATTCTACTAATTGTAAATAATTTAATGGTTTAATGGGTTTCACCAAAACAGAAAAATCAAATGTCGATAATCAAGGGCGAAATATCGATTCACTTCTACATATCGATTTAAAAATTCGATAAAAAAATATCGATTTTTTTAGGCCCGAAAAATTTAATTTAATCGATCTTAGATCGCCATCCCTACTTAGATCTTACTTTTGCGATGACCGCGAGTTTTGTATACTATGAAACACATCCGCTGTGTGGCACGGTCGAGTCTATTTATGCACTAGTTGGTCGATAGATTTGGTCATCAAAATAAATTGATTTGTTTATAATCGTTTATTGAAGTGATCAATGAGAAATCGGCCTGTCATTGTGTGTCATCTAAATTGCATGTGTTCGCAAACACACTGGAGGGGCGTTCAATTTTAAAATAGACGATCTATACATGGCAGCCTCGTTTGTTGAGTGGTTGCGAAGAAGTGCGATTACTGTTATAGGTCCTGGGTTGAATTCCCGGATCGGGTACTAATGTATTTTTCTAACTTAGATTTTCTAGTTGACATTTCTTGCAGTGGCTCAAAGTCTGTATTTGTCCCTGGTATATTGAAATAGTCACCACACATTCCATGTTGGATGTCCCAGGACAACATAACTAGTGCAAAGCGGTAGTGTATCTCCTCTACTTACCTCTTCACAGATTACAAGCATGATGTTATCTTTGATATTAAAAGAAAAAAGTGTGTAAAACATTTAATGAATCAGAAGAATACTTATAAGAAATATAAAAGAAATTATGATTTAGACGGCTGTTTCTTGGCAGCTTCAGCTTCTGCCTCACTCTTTTCAAAATCTGCAATTAACTTTTCAACTTCGGCACTGGTCAGCACCCTTATTATGGTTTTGTTGTCCTTGCGAGTTAGTGTTGCCATCTCCACTGAAATAATTAGAAGTAAATTACAATCTGTAGCAACCGTTATATATCTGAGAGTTAGAACTTATGTCTGGAAACTATTCATTGCACTTCGACAATGTAATTGGGTAGAAATGTATCACTAGCTAACTCATACAAACCACCCGTTTTAAACCATCAATTTGAATATCTATTACTTTGTAACAAGTAACAATACATTCACATTAAAGGGAGGCCATACATCAACAGTACACCACGAGTATTACAGCTTAGGTAAGAGAGTCTTTAAACTTGATAATAAACCTAATCTAACCATAAGATTGTATATGTTGACATTGAATTCTTTTTCTTGGATAAAACCTAGATACTTTACAAAGACAAAACTAAGTTTACTGTTTATTTTTCATAATATGGTTAGGTGTTCTTTTACCTTTTTCTGGAGTCAACTTGGTCATATCCAGTGTCTTACTCAGAACCTTTATCGCTAATGCCTGAGCTTCAGCCAAGGTGGTTTCATTTTCCTTATACTCTTGTTTCAGACTGGATACTGCTGCCTGTATAAAAATTAGATAATGGTTAAATTGTTATACAGGTGCCAAAGGTGACCAAGGTTCACCAAATGGGTTAAGTTCTGACTGATGAGACAGTGTACAGTCTACAAAACAGACATGCACGTATGAACAGAGTACTGGGAAGACAAATGTGGAAGGGGCAAACCAGGTCTGTAAGGAAAGAAATATTTGACACTGCTCTTACTGCCTGCCCTGTAAGGGACCTGGCATGATGATATAAAAATATTTATAATATGTGTATTATATAATTGATCATACCATTTGTTATGTTAGTTATATGATCTAGCCTATGTGTTTGATTACTTAATATAGTTAACAAATTGTTATGTCATCTTAAAACAAAGGCTCCTGCCAAAGGCTGCCAACTTTGATAGAAAATGTACAACTTTCATATAAAGGTACAAAATAAAGTATTTAAATACGTATATTCTAATTGAGTCACAAACATAATATGCTCTAATCACATCATCAGATCACTATGTCACTGGTGATGAATTCAAAATGTCATTATTAACAAAAATAATCATCATCATATAAAGAACTGAGATTAAATTTAGCAACATAATCATAGTATTATTTCTTATCATTTATAAATAGCTTTTTGTCTTGGATCTAGGGCTGAAAACCATATAAGCACAAATGGAGCCTCCCCGAGCGGAAATTGTCTCATCAAGTAAGAACATATACTGCCCGGTGTAGCCTTAACATTGCGAGTCATCCTTTCACCACAATGGCTGGATCATTCACGATCACCTATAAAATCGACAAAAAAGAAGAATAAAAAAATAAACATTGATAATTTTTTTTCTTTTACTTACAGCACTATTATTCCCAATGCAAGTGGCCTTCCAGCCACCATAGTTTCCACTGGGGTCCGACTGGTACAGCTGGTAGCCATAGTGCTTGTCCCAACCCATGTATAGAATTGAGACACCAAATGGTCGCTTACCTATATGAGTAAAATAGAATATAATCAATATGGCAACCAAAGTCGGGTTAAATGTGATGTTTTTCTGAACCTCATATAACCATACGTTTTTAAATATATCAAGATTGTTAAATAAGTTATTGGCAATAAACCATCAAAATGTCTTAAACTAGTTAATCATTGTCTTAGCCTACATTCTATATATAATTATCTGTTTCTACCTTATACAAGTTAATATTATTGTATATAATTGCTGTCTTTTATTTCATTTTAATGCATTAATAATAAATAAACACTCTTTTGTACCTCCATATTGTGTATAAGCCTGTTTGACATCACACAGCCAAGAAACCAGCTGCTCACATGGAATAGACTCGCCATACTGTAGCAGATATCTCTGGGCGATGAGTCGCAGCTCATTGGTCAATACATTGGCGTCGGAGGTAATACCAGCGACCGAACACACCATATCATCATTCAACTTATAAATCTTCTCTGAGAAGAAAACTTCATCTAGCAGTTTATTAGTGTTCCGTCTCTCGGCCGCGAGCAAAATTCCGTCTGTAGCTAAAATGCCCAGTGATGTACCAGCATGGCTGATAGCTTCCATGGCATATTCGACCTGGTACAGGCGACCTGCCGATAAAAAAAAATGTGTCACTATATCGTTGACTGAATAGATAAATGTTTCTAAGAAAATGTTTTCGTACCTTCCGGCGAAAATATTGTAGTTCTTGTATCATAGCGCCGAGCCTAAAAAAATAACTTGTTGTGAAAAATGCAATGACCAAGCAAGAAGTCGCTAACCTACTACGATACGAAATTTCACTAAGTTATGTATCAGTAAGTAAAAAAAGGAATAATACATACCATTTTTGAAATAAATTATCAGTTTCACTTTAAAATGCAAGTAATAACAGTATTCCTATTGTTTTTTGTATGATTTATATTTGTAGCTTTACCGGAGTCACAATGACAGAGCAATGACAGGTAAGTTTTTAATTTGCTGATTGTTGTTACGTTCGGAAATATCAAAGTAAAGCAAAAGTAAAAAATGAAGTTGTTATGAAATTGTAATATAATAAATTAAATATAAATATATTTAATTTATTGTATAAGTATACAATAAATTAAATACTTAATTTATTGTATACTTATACTAATATATCTAATATATTTATAAATAATATATTAATACTTAATTGTTAGTAATATAACATATTTATACTTTAACTGCCATGTCTTAAATACGACATAATGACGTTCAAATAAAGCTGAAAATATTAATAACCTATTTTTAAACGGCAGTGACATCTGTTTCTTTTCGTCAAAAGTACAAAGTTTTTTCTTTATCCACGTTAGATGGCAGAATTTCCATAAAAATACAAAAATGAAGGATGTCATGCAACGGAACCTTTTAGGCTTTTAACCTATTTATGAAATAGCACGGAGTTAGTACTTAATTACTATCTATATTTCTTCGAATTCACTAATTAAAAATCAAAACTTGGTAATAATAATAAGACAAAAACCTGTCAAGTTCATTGACACAGTTCTTCGAAATATTTCTGTTATAGCTATTTTATTAGTAATTACTTAATTGTTAATATTGCTATAACTAATTGTTGGACTAAATTATTGCCATCAACACCCTTTCTGTCTCGACTGCCTCGTTGGTCGCGTTGGTTGCAAGCGCGACTGCCGATCTGGAGGTCCTGAGTTGAAATCCCGGGTAGGGCACTACTGGATTTTTCTAATTTAGATTTTCTAGCAGAAGCTTCGAGTTTGGTAATATGTCCGGCGCATGGCAATAGGCTCACCACCAATTCCATAGTGGGATGTAAACTTAACTGGTGAAACGTGGGAGTGTGCTACATTCCTCTGCCTACCTCTTCGAGGATTACGGGCGTGATGTTACATTAACAACCTCTCCATCATTCCATTGTTGAACACAGGTTACCTCGCAAAATAAAAATAGTAAAATTCATTCTTATGTATATTTAAATGTATCGTAAATTTAAATAGGTAATATGATTTCTGTATTCACAATGTTTTAAATAACAAAAAAGCTTAAAAAAATATTTTTTTAGAAATCATTCATACACGTATAGGTTCTTAATTCTACTTAATATTATTATACTGTAATAACAATACAAGTAACTACTACTTTACGAAACAAATGTAAATATTCCTTGTAAAAAAAATTACAAAGTACCTATGCCTAATCTTAGAAATTTGGAACTAAACTTTTCAGTTACCTGTATTTTCAGTGGTGAATGTAGAAGTACTAGGTCTGTAAGGATAAATATATTTGGGATTGTGCTTTCTGCCCACCGCGTAAGGAGCTAGGCGTGATGATTTAATAAAAGATGTTAGAAAGGTAACAATGTAGGTACACGGTTAAATTTCTCAATGATAATATTGAATAGTTTGTAGATTAAATTGACAGAGCGATTGCAGATAAACAGAACCCGATTACACTCAATCGGACAAGAAATTGTTATACGTAGTATAAAAAAAATACGCATAAGAATTTCCATACAAAATATACCTGTTACTACTCTCACACTATTTACTTATACGACTGTAGGTACTAAATTATCTTAATATATGCCTACTGTAAACAGTAGAACGTTATAAACATAAGTGAACAATTAAAAAAATATTTCAATTAACGTTAACATTAATTAAAGAATATAGTGTAAAGAAATTGTCATAAATTTATAAAATATATCAATCTAAGCGTTACTTTCGTCATCCGTAGTGTAGGCCACTTTAACTAGTCACATGACACTTCGTGTGGTTGATATAAGGTCCATAATCGGCTGGACTAGGACATATATCAGGATGGCTACAACGAAAACCATCAGAGCAGTACTTAGGCCACCTTGAGTAGCGCTGAAATAGTCCATATTGAATCCTATGGCCATTGTAATAAGCCCCATGGAGATAGCAAATAGACCAAACGCCATGTGGAGTATTTTCACAGGTCCACTCTTCACCATCAATCGAACTTTAGACGAGAACAACGCCACGATTCCAGATATGAAACTTATCAGAGTGAAGACTAACGCGATTACTCCTGAAATTTAATAAGTTTAGATTTAATACAAAACATATTCAGTAAAATTGGCGTTAAAAAACCCGATATCTCAAAAAAACATGAAAAATATAGATTTCTTATAAACTAAACCAAGAAGTTCAAGCAATAATTTTGTATTGTTAAGTGTTGCCTTACAAAATGTAAGAGCCGATCTGATTAGATAAGAAATGGGGACTTACCACAAATACCGTGTGCTGTGTTGATTTGCATGTTCACTTCGGCCAGAGCCAGGAAAGTACCGGCTATTACAAATATCGAGCCGATCAGTTGAAGACATCCATGGACCACGCGCTTACTGTCCTTCTTCAGTTGGAAGGACCACGAGTTATGTCTGTGGAGCGTCAGTACTGCTTCTACCAGGAACAGTTGGTACTAAAACGCAACAGTAACTATTGCATTTAAATAGAAAAAATATTATTTCGTCAGAAAGCATCTTTGAATTATAAAACTCACCACATACATTAGTCACAGACAGATAACAGAATTAAATAAACTTAGTTGGTTATGCCTTTATGTATATTAGACCAGAAAATTAAGAGGGTACGAAATAAAATGACGCTGTGCCTTACGTATATATCAATAAAATTAAAGAATTACGTACTCCGGTTCCCGCGAACACAATATGCAGCTGCAAATTACTGATGGTTCCATTTGGCATCGAGGTCAGTGCAAAGTGCCATAAACAGAACACCACTATCGCCACTTGCATGTGATGGAGCAGATTAATCAGTTGGCAGATGGCTGCCCATGCGGAATCCCAGCTGTTGCTGTACGCGCCCCCGCTTTCTTCATCATAGGCTTCTGGGGCGCGGGTCAGTTCGGCTTGGTACGGCACGTGCTCACGGACCTCGTACATCTCCACCTTCTCAACAGACTGCTGGCTCGTGCTTGGCCTGTCCATTTTCGATCTTTTTTGAACAGAATATGCCCCACGAACCGTCCTTAAGCAGTGTCCTTCACTCTAGATGTTTCTTACAGAACGCGGTCACATGGAGACCTATCAACTCACGAACTAAGCATTCTGGCAACGTTTTCGAGTTATCGTAACTCTTGTTTCAGATAACGTGAGAGAATTCGATCGGCCGGTGTGCTATCATAATAGAATTGACAGTTTCAAGATTAGGATCTTGCGTAACTTTGCGGTTTGAGAGACTCGAGATACGTTTTTAAAGATTACTGATGACTACGTACCTACTTTACGAAATGTTGAAATGTGTTTCTGCATGAGTGTCCTATATTTCTGCAAAACTGTGGTCAGTTTTGTACGGTCATCGGACCATCACCTAAACACTGGTTCTGTGTTATGGGAGTAGTTAGTTAAGTGAGGAGATGTCCCAACATATTAATATCATAACCTAAACTTTCGCTACGAAAACTATTTTATCCCAACATTTACATTTTCATAAAACACACTGACACAAATCGGACTATCTCGAAAATAGATACCTACATAGTAAATTCTGGACAGAGGTTCGCTAACCACAGGTTTCCAATTCAACAGTTAGGTATTTAGATTTAATTAATTGTGTGTTAAAAATTTATTGTTCCCTAACGCCACACGAACTCATGGAATATGAACCGCCTTCTAATTAATAAGGGAGCTAATGAATTCTCGCCCGGGGTTGAGTCGGCAGAGGTTGTTGAGGCGGTGCCCATTAGTCAGAGATCGACTTCAAAGCCGTGTCGAGTTTTGGAGGCATATAATTTAAGCGTATGCCTCTTTAGTACTCGTGTATCAATATATATATCCAACCGTACAGTAATACAAAAAGCCATTTTAATATGTAAGTAGTTTAAGAGCTGTTGTAACTGTTGTAAGCATTCATAATCCCAGTAGCCAGAGCGGCAGTACAGTTGTCTAATATTAATACGTGAATAGAAATCTTTGTAGGCCTTTTAAAGCATTTTGCTTACACGGAGGAGTGTGAGTTTTGGCATAGCTAGTTGTTGGTTTATATAAAAAAGGGAAGGGGCTAAAACTCTTATATATGTTACAAACAATATTTTAAATAAAATTAAATAATATTTGCGTTCATGCTTTCAATGGCAGAGATAATAGTTGAAAAACAGTAGTTCAGGGTAGAATTTAATATAGGAACCTACATTACGTTCAAATTAAAATTGATTGAATAAATTCAAATTTCGAACGTTGATGGACAAATATAGAACGTAACATCACACAAGTAATACCCGAAGATCTAGGCAGCAGATTGTATTCCACTCAAGTTTCGCCAGTCACATTTATGTCTCATCATGGAATTCCTATTCCTATGACATCTTCTGGTGCTTCATGAGCTCGATGTACAACTGCGCAGCAGTAGAAGCAATCAAAAATGCTTTTGGACTTCTCCATATACAATGTTCCTACGTTATTATTGTAATAATTATACCGTTACGCCAGGTCGCTTACCGGTAAGTAGAGAGCACCGATTACCTAATATCTCTAAAGTTATAGACCTGACCTGTTTCTTCTTCATTCAATACTCAGATACAGACACCGCTTTCGAAGAATTCTGACTGTAAAAGTTTCTAGACAAAAGTAAGTTAAATTCTATTAATTAACTTATATAAGTAGTGAGCTGATTAATTTTACATCCATGTCAAACTTACAAACGACTATGGAAGTATAGCAACCATTCAGTATGCGCTGAGTAAATCATATAGCAGCGTACACCTCACGTCATTCCCATGGTTGTTGCTCTGAGCTTGTTGTTATAAATCGACGGGCTGCAGCGGCCTTTCGATTATTATCATTAGATTTATCGATACAGCCACACGTGAATGATCTCCACGGTTTATGGGGAAAATTATTTTAGATTGCACGCCGAGTTTCTGTTACTATCTGTTATCTACTAATATATCTGCCGATCTGCACTTGGCTAGCGTGGCGCACTGTGAGCTCAACGCGCCTCATACTCAAAAGAGGTCCAAGTCCAACAGTGGGACGTTAAAAGGGTCGTTAATGATGCTCTCTGTTAACATATTGTAAAAGTTTTTAATTTGACATGATCCATGTTCTTTTAGTACACTTTCAGCAATTTTGTACTTACTTTTTGCAATTTGTATTTATTTGGTCCTCAAGTATAAGACTCATTGTTATTATACACCGGATGCTGCGTTTATCCGGCCAATTGGATTTACTGCGAGCTTGATCATGGGCGTGGGAAATGAAAAATCCAAAGAACAAAAAAAAAACTTTGAACGTTGACGATTGAAGAAGCTCTGTACCTAGCAATAGACCGCTATAGACTGACGTTAATGAATAATTGTTCTCATGGGATTACTTGCTTCTATAAAAGGGTACTTACTAAAACTTTGAGGTACTAAAGGTTGTAATACTGACAAATCAGTTAAAATTAGTATTATACGATTAATATAGTGTGTAAAATTCTGTACAAAATCCTCCACAGACTGTGAGGTGATCAGTGTCAAATGGTACAACGATAAAGATACCGTTGTTGGTGACGATGATTATAAGGAAGATCAAGATGATGATTTGATCTATCAGTGTGTAACAGGAACAGATATTTCTATATCACCAACATTTAAACTATCGGACACTGAAATACACGTGAACAGCAAGTTTAGTGGAATGATTGATTGTGACGGTAACAGTTCTTGATGCATAATATTATTCTCGTTGTCGGAAATGCGCGTTCCGAGAGCGTCGCGAGGTGTTGGATACCGCTATCTTATCGTTGTTGATGAATGATTTTTATGATATCTCAGATATTCCCGGTTTCATCTTCGTAATTATACATTCCGAGATGTACATTGAGAATGGGAGGCGTTTTGTGGTATTTCCGATAAAAGTTATTTCGATTTGAGTACGATCCGCTATGACCTATGAGCTACATATTTTGTTAACTGATACTACACAACACAACAAAATAAACACCATTTTGCTTCACGACTTGTTGTTTAGTCATTTTTTTCTCAGTTTATTGTTAGTTTGTTCTCATTGAATAATTCTTTCTTTGACATCAATTATCTTTGGTTGTGGTAGCTTTATGATTATTTCATACAACCTCAAAAAGCTTCTCAACATTAGGCACTTAAACTGAACAATTGATGTTTATAATAGGCAACCATTAGGCAATAGGCATATAAGATAATAGGCATATATATTGGACAAATAATATTATTTTGCTTATTTATCATCAAGCCAGATCCCTTATCGGGTTGGCAGAAAACATCGTGTCAAATATCTCAATCTTCACTGACCTTATTTGCTTCTTCTTCATACATTGTTCTCTTTATGTAAATTTAATTGTCATTAGTGCCTATTTCACTGAAAGACATTTAGAACAAAATCCAGCTTGCCTCTGGTCGGATGTAATAATAGCCGTGAAGCAGGTTACACGGTGTTTCTCGTCTGTGCAATTAATATGACGTTTGCAGCGGTAGTTAATATCTTAATAAGAAAGCAATAGAGATTATAGGCAGTGCAGGGTGGGCTGGAGTAATGGCGGCTTCCACTATGTGTGGTCCTGTCTGATGGCCAGTGCGCTAGGGACGAACTATGGTATCGATAGTCATAAAAAATGAACATATATTTAGATTTAATTTTTTTTCGACTGCCTCGTTGGCCGTGTTTGTTGCAAGTGCGACTGCCGATCGGGAGGTCCCGGGTTCGATTCCCGGGTCGAACACTA
>DWDV01003506.1:0-10506 GCA_018245615.1 Mimoniades ocyalus | reverse complement strand
TATCTCTATCGTACAGACCGCCGCGCTTCTAATACATACATCACTCTCTTCACACATGAACGCCGGTTTCGGACACTTCTGACTCCTCCACCATTATCTGGCCTATTTGGTCAAGATAGGTGTAAGTCTTGGCCTAAAGTATAAATATTATAAAGTCTCGCAATGTGCTGTCTTAAACCATTTTTTTGCAATTATAATTGTTGGAAATGCTGGAAATGTTGGAATTATAATTGCAAATGTTTAAAATAAGTAAATTTGATGCAACTTATAATACAGTTTTTTTTGTTACTGACAATAATGTGATCTAGCTTAACCCAACCCGTAAATAGACCCCAGGACTTCGTGATCAGCCGACGCGTTTCAAAGCAGTCGAACAAGGATGCAGTCTATAGGGTACATTTAATTTTGTTATATTTATTTATGATAAAAAAGAACTTATTGTTTGCACTTTATGAAAGAGAAAAAAACATAACATTTTACAGTATAAGAAATAAAATGCAACGAAGAAACTTAATGTGACAATTGTTAATAAAAAAACCTTAATTTCCCAACACTGCCTATTACGTTACTTTTGCCACATGTCACAAGTAATAAACAATAAAATGTTATCAAGAAAATTCTTATTATGTTTACCAGTGCAATATAAAGGCCGAAGTTGCCTATTGATAGCCGTTAGATGTACAATTTGGGCGGTTATAAAGGCAGGGGCGGCGCGAGTACCGCCCGACATACACTTGCGAGCTTCCGCGCCACGCTGCGGTCACCGTTCTTTACCACTGCTTTCACGGGCCTTATATTTACTTCATCTCGACATAAAGTTAAAACACTTAACCTCAGTGAAGTCGTTAATTAACTTAAATTAAATTTAATCGTTAGTGAAGTACCGACGCGCGGTATCGGCAAATCCTGAATGAGCTGTAAGTTTTTAATTAATATTTGCTTATTTATAAACATTGATGTCTTTTTTTTAATATTTTTAATGTTCAGACATTCCTATTAAATTATTTTAGGTATGTAATATTTGTAAAAAATATAATTAACAGTACCTACATGTAGCATTATAGCTCTATTTATATTATTAATTGTCATTTGTATGAAATAATTGGCTACATAGAAAGCACATATTAAACAATTAATAGCAAATAAACAATTGAAAAGATTAGTGATCAAGTTTACCCGAAACATATTCCTGTGTTAAGCTGCTACTGTTTGTGTGAGGATTAGTTAACCGAACATAGACATGGTAAAAGTTTAAAAATTTAACGTTTGTTGTTATGCGTTATAATTTTTTATCCACCACATTGAAATTTTCAATTACCTTTAACTAGCCATCTCTAGCACGTTGCTTTACGCATATATTTAAATAATAGCAAATACATGTATATAATAAATAGTAGCCCAAAATACTGTTTTATATCTTTATTTACCTGTTTTACGTTTCATGAAGTATATTTTGTAAGAATGTTTTAAATATATATTACCCCTTATCCATCCTTGAGAACATCGTTAAAGTAGTACATTTGTTCTGTTAATTAACATCCGGCAAAAAAAATAACCTTAGGTCCTTTCTCAGAGTTCAATCTATTTACATATCAACATTATTTCCATATTATCAAAGTCGGTACACAACCATTCAGTTATGATCATGAAACAGACAAACGGCGGATATTTTTTCATTTATAATGTTAACATACTTGTACAGATAAAGTCTAGTTTATTAAACTTTAATCATGACCGAGTACGTTGTAAAAAGCCTTCCTAACGCTTGTGAGCTATTCTGTATGTAATTAAATATTAAAAGAAGTTAAAACGATACTTTGATAAGTATATTAATTACCATATAAATAATTAGTTATTTTTTAACCTTGTTAAATCTTTGTTTCATGAAATGTCATTGTATAACAATAAACGTTTATTTTAAGTGTGCATAATATGTATTAGTAAGGGACGTAACATCACGTCTGTAATCCCCGAAGTGATAGGCAGAGGAGTGTAATATGCTCTCCCATTTCACCGGTTACGTAACATACCACTATGGAATAGTTGGTGATCCTGTTGCCATTACAATACAATGTTTTTGTATCTAGTGGTTTCAATTGTTTACTGATGGAAACATTAGGGCTTTGTAATAATGAATTGTTGCTAATATTTTACAACACAATAATATCCAGATTCTTGTATTTAATTTTTTTTCAAAACGGTAATGATGGACTGCCTCGTTGGTTGTGTCGGGCGCAAGCGCGACTGCCGATCAAGAGCCCCTGGGTTCAAATCCTAGGTCGGTCACTATTGGATTTTTCTGATATTTTCTAATATATAGATACTCAAAGTCTGGATATGTATTCCGTATTCCTATTCCTTAGTGGAACGTAAACGTAACTGATAAAACGTGGGAGTGTACTACACTCCTCTGCTTCCCTCTTCGGCGATTGCAAGCGTGATGTTACGTTTTTCAAAATGGTGCTTAAGAATAAAAAAATAGTTAAATGCGGATTTCATTTTCATGTATTCAAAACCATTTATGGTTATATAGTTGTCATAAAAGAAACTTTTGAGGTATGGAATAAGGTATATAATTAAGTATAATATACTTGAAATAAGTTACGATATATGTACATATGACCTGTGACTGGCCCGTAGGTGCACTGATTACTGAACTGGACTGATGCGCCGTAGATCGCGGATTCGAATCCCACCCAGAATAAATATTTGTATGATGAGTAAAAATATTTTTACCATGGCTGAATATAAAAGAACTATCTATGTATTTATTTAAAAGTCTGTATATATACGTACATATGTAGTTTATCAGCCGACTGGTTATCATAACACAAGCTCTCTTGACTTTTACTTTGGGATTGGATGGTCGAGTGTGAAGATGTCCGAAGTTATTAATATACATACTGTTATACATATATGTACATACATTATCAAGTGACGAAGCGTATTTTTATTTTGTTATTGACACAAAACAAAATTCGCTTTATTTTACACAATCTAGCACATGTACAAAAACACGACGTTTGCACAACCCACACTCGCTCAGTTAATTATCCATAGACGTAATACAATATTTTACTTCGTGGCCAAAAGTTTCAGAGCGACCGGCCTTGTTTACTAGTACGAAAGAGTTCCTTGCGTTTTTCTCGTTAATCAGTAGGGTTCGCGTTATACGACAATTGGGTCTTACATAGACGACATTTTCTTATTAGACGTACCTTAAGAAACTACGCGTATAATTATTTGCTGACGATTGAATCAACAGCTAGGATAGATTTAGTCATGACACGGCAATAAAAACGAATTAAGAAAAGTACAAATAATATGTATCACCATTCAAAAGTATTACGTAATTTTTTTGTAATTAATTGTTGAGTATCAATTTCAAAATTGTAAGTTGTTGTATGGGTTCTAAGCTTTAATTTAGGTGTCCAAAGCTGTACAATAGGCGGCAGCGTAGGCGGTGCGAGAACCTATGGTTTGTGATCCCAAACTCGTAAGTCCAACTTGGGGATTAAAAGAAGTGTACAATGGCGCTCATTAGGCGAGGTCTCTGTCCAGCCGTGGGCTAAGACTGGCTGCAGACGAAGTTTTTAAAAGGTTTAAGTGACATAACTGACTTAAAAACGACGATGATCTAAACGGACGGTCAACACGTATTACGGTATTACGTAACATACGTAAGATCACGCCTGTAATCCCCGAAAAGGTAGGCAAAGGTGGGAGTGTGCTACATTTAGCACACTCCCACGTTTCACCAGTTACGTTTACGTCCCACTATGGAATAGGTGATGAGCCCATTGCCATACACTGAGCCCATTTCCAGACTCCGAGACACTACTAGAAATTTTAAATGACAAAAATCCTGCAGTGCCCGGACCCGGGATTTGAACTCAAGACCTTCCGATCGGCAGTCGCATTTGCTACAAACACAACCAATGAAGCAAAAATTTAATTAATTTCCCTAATATCAATCCAAGAGGTAGCATAATATAGATAAGATCACATATAAAAAGACAAGTGCTTAAAATGATAAAGTATCTTATTATCCTCCTGTGAGGCCGCGGCTGTCAGACACATCTGTCAATGCTTTACACCGGCTTAGATCAGCTCGCGCTCCAGTAACGGCCCTCGGAGAAATAAGTGCTTGTATTGATCCTAGTAATAAACACTCGATTGACAACTTCAGTTTCGGCCTTGTACTTTTCCGTGAAAATTTGGATAGATCATTTATGTAGTAATACACTGATATTGTAAATTGTCTTTATTTTGTATTTGTGTCACCATCAATAAACTCCGCGAGAAGACAAAGTGGCTCTCACTGAAAATCAGTAAGTAAGGGTCGTGCTTGGCCTCCCTCGGCAAAGACTGAGTGAGGGTCCTTTCCATCGTGATAATGAATTGTTGTATTGATTTTCTATGCGTTTTATTAAATCTGGCTGCCTAAGAATAGCTTTATATTCTGTTTCACCTCAAGAATAATAACAACGACTTATTCATTGGTTCTAAGCACTATCCGTCATTGAAAGAGTAACCGTTAATGATCATTAACAGAAGCAACTTGTCTGTCTAGAAAGCATTATAAGCTATGGCCCCCATTAATATAGTTTAATATCAGTGCTTGAAGTATATCTAATTAGTTCCGTGATTTAGAAACTTTAGGTAACCAGTAATCGTCGCGCGTCGTCTCGCTTCCGGTGAGCGACTCGTGATCAGCCGCATAATGTTTGTGAGTTGCGGTCGTAATTAACAATTTAATTACCATTAATGAATTTACCGCGATTATTATTTATACTATAATAGCATTTGCGAATTAAGAAAGTTGTGAATGTAGAAGAAGCACGTGAAGTCTGTACGGATATAAATATCTAATGTTCCGTGCTCTTTGTTTACCTCGAAAGGGATCTGCGTGATAATATAATAATAAATTTATGTATAATAATAATTAATGTTGCTAAAATAATGAGCCCCAAATGTTCCTAGTACCCGCGTTCCGTCGTGTCCTCGATATGAGCAGAGTGTGACAGTTCGGTACCCTTATTACCGTAATGTATTGAACGATACTTGTACTCGTATATACAAGTTGTTAAGCACACTTTATATCTTTTCTCCATTTGACAGAAACATATTGAGGCGTGCCATTTGAATTGCGAATATGATATTTGAAAATAAGACGCCAATACCTTCACAATGGCCTTCAAGCTCCGAAGCCCCTTATAACGAACTCGTACCTAGATATCGGTTGCCTTGTCCTAGAAAACGTAGATTTAGTTAAGTACTACGATCTTTCTCCTTCATAGGAACATTTCGAGTTCAACAAAGAGAGACTCGCCATCTGCTGATAATGGCGACTGAGACGAACTGTATTAAACTAATTGAGTTATAGATTTGTTGTTGCGAAATTACGTGTACAAGGCGTCCTTCTAGTATTTTAAAAATATTATGGTAATCGTCATGTCGATATTAATTTCCGATAAGAGAAAAATTGGCGCAGAGGATTTTTTTATATTAAATGGCTGTTTCCAGGTGAAGAGGGAATGTGACGCAGCATGTACGCGGTGCCCATAGTCCTGATGGCGCTGTCGGCGGCGCTCGCCGCCCCAGCCTCATTCTCCGACCCTGAGGACTTTAGCGTCCTCGTGGACTCGAAAAATATGCAAGATGTATGTACTATACTTATGTAAGATATATTAATTAAACTTTATTTTATTCATATTGCACTGTTCCGTGGGTCGTGTCGACACGACTGCCGATTGAGAGGTCCTCCGTTCAATCCTGGGTCGGGCACTGTTGGATTTCTCTAATTTAACATAACATCACGTAACATCACGCCTGCAATCTCCCAATATACACTTTCACCAGTCACCTTTACATCCCACTATGGAAATTTACTTCATTTCTCATAACTTTTGTTTTGATAAAATATCATGAGAACTATAAACATAAACTCTTAAGCCGATGAATACTAACAACGTCCTTGCAAACCGCCCACCGAACAGCCTGATGTTACAACAATTTGTTTTCTGTCAATTATTATGATTATTACAATACAATAATAATAATACAATATTTATTATTATAATACAATATTTATTATTATAATACAATATTTATTATTATAATACAGTATTTATTATTATAATACAATATTTATTATTATAATACAATATTTATTATTATAATACAATATTTATTTATGTCAATTGATTAAAATAGATTGAAGCTTGTCCGATATATAAAGATAGAGATATTTAGCAGGCAGTGTAAGCAGAGACGCAAAGCAGCAGGCGTTATGGTATAATAATAAGGTTAAATCACTATTAATAAGTTTGCCATATGTTTAGTGATATTTCAAGCCGCTTGCAATTTGTATGATCGCGTCACGCCCACACGTTTACTGTTTTACTGGCGATTCCTCGACACATTACGCGATGAACACAACTGACGCATAATTACTTAATAGCGTCATATTCGGTGTTCGTGTACTCTTCACCGTGGGCCGATGTTACATATATTACGGATGGACGTGTGTGCGTTAACACTGTTTCATACAGTTATACGCTTCATGTTATTATAATTATTAAAGGTAAAACTGCTTATTGGGTACTATACTCAAGGGCGGATCCAGTTTTGGCGCCAGGGGGGAAGGGGGGGGGGGGTAACCTACCTATATTTAAATAACAAAATCAATTTTCCCTTTATGTCTTGACCCCCAACCCCCCATAGATCCGGCCTTGGCTATACTTACTGTAAATAAAGCCTGCAATTAACGCTGTGAGTGTCATATAAAAATACTCTAGCGTGAGGTCCCACGGGAGATAAGTGCTTTATGTTTTTTTCTCATGGATATACAAGTTTTAGGGATTTAATACAAGTTTTATTGTTAATACTCTTCAAAGTTTGTAATATATACATCCATGTAATATTTCAGCAAGTCATATTGCCGCAGAAGAGGGCAGCCTTAGTGCTGGACAGACTGCTCATTGCGTTGCAGAAGGCTCTACATGAAGGCGGTGGTCCATCACGGTACGAGCTGGAACGCGATGGGCCACGTACCGCTCCGTTACGTATCTCCGGCATGGAGGCTAATGATTTGGTATACTATATTTGCATTATTTCATAATGATCTTTCACAATTCGAGTTTCATTCAATGAAAGCAATAATTTTGGTTGTTTATTTCAAATAAGCTATAATAGCACATGCGCCTAAAAAATGCCTATCCACTCTTAACAATTTACAATTATTAACAAATGTATGACCGATATAAAACGGAAGTATAGTATATTTCCGATTGGTCCTACGCAACAATGCTCACTTAACGGCAAGTGATATGTATGTTATGGTTGACACTTCGACACACATGACCACTAACAAGTAATCGATGCACCTAAATATGATATTCCTAAAGTATGTATATACATTTCTTTTGTGTATTTCCAGACGGGGTTGCAGCGTCGCGGGCAGGGCTCCAACCGCGGCCGGGTGCTGCGTTGTTACTTCAACGCCGTTACTTGCTTCTAACATACCGCATATTCTGCCATAACCGTCTTATCTCTTAATCAATTCTAAATATATTCTAACAAATGTAAACATTATGTGAATTATATGGCCATTTATCAAAATTAGTGTGTAAGTCATTATCAGTATTTTAATCTACTAATTTGTGTAGCGTTTTATTGGTCCTTAAACTTATTTCAATTTCTTACGACTGTAAAATTTTTGGTAATACTCTGTCTATAAATTCATGTCAGTTTGAACTGATTAATAAAATAAAATATATGCCCAGCAATGTAAACAATGAGACAGAGTTAAGTTTAAAGTTATTTTAGAAAATACTAACATATTACATACATAGATTGAACCACAGACGTCGTCACCCTCTGCGGACGACCGGTGCCTTGGACTTCAGATGGTGAGATGAAGACGCCTCCGCCTAGATACATGCTGTGCTAATGGTGTTTCCTAAAATCGTATGTATTATTGTAACTCTGCATATCTAGCATAACACATCCTCGTATAAATGTAACGGATTGCCTTGAAATAAAATACTTTTCTGCCAAAATTAGCTACTTTTTGTGTTGTTTTATTACCTTTATATGAATGCAATTAACAATAGAAATCTCTTCTGGACGCGCAAAAACAAAGTTCATTAGGTTCGTATAGTGTATACACGCGTGATGCAATTGTTGAAGTTTTTTAAAAGTGCTGTAGAAATGATCTAATATTAATAATTTTTACACTGAAGTCCATCTAATCGAAATTATTCACAGAATATAAATCCCTTATTTACGGTTACGGTTACGGTTATGATTTTTTTCACTAATGATTGCTTTTAATTGTCTATTATTACTGGTAATTACAACAAGGGAATGAATGGTCTTTATCAAAATACGTATGTTTTGCCAGTATGTCGGCAGCCTTAATAATTCCAATATTAGAATTACCAATCTACCTTACTCTTTTGGTATACAAGAAACAACTTATAAAATAAAGTACTTACGTTCAATTGTTCCCAACAGAGAGATAAAATTTTTAATTCTATTTACTGTAACATGTCTACAGCTTCTTACTCTGGCATTAATTTGCTCCACATTTCCACATGGAGCCGTTTATCGGCTAATGTTATTCATTATAAACATCGATTAAACCTAACCTTAATATAATTATGCGCAAGGATAATATAACAAATGTTGTTTCAGGATTAAATTTACAGTCCTGTAAAGAATATATTCAGCAAATTTAAAAAAGTCTACGAAAATAGGTTATAACTATAGTTCCAATACACCAGATCAATTTAATCAAATCAAGTTTTTCTATTTTAATTCTCCATTTAATGTGTACGTAGAGGGGGTCACGGTGAGGTAAATAGTTTAACGAAACTGAGATCGTAAATAACCGTAATATTCAGTTCGTGTTTAGTGTAAGCTTCGATAATCTAAAAAAATGTAGTTCACTTTGCCTTTTAGTATCCGATAGGGGAATATCTCAATTCAGGAATTAGAAAAAAATTAAAACATATTTTTTAAATAAGATATGTATATTCGAATTGGCTGACATCTAGCGTGTAAAGTAAAGCAGTTTAGGTTCAGATGCTTGCGCTGTAAAATATTTCGACAAACAGGCTCCTGTCGGTTACATTGAGTGTGCTTACGTTGGATTTCAACAAATTGTCAATAGATGGAACCACGATGTTATATACGTCTTAAAGAATATTTTCTTATTAAGGGATCAGCGTTCGAAAATACATATTTTTAACTAGACGGTCCTCAATGCTTCGGTGTCCGAACAGATGGTTTCCTACTGAATAACAGTAATAACACCCTCTCTTCAATGTTTTTACTATCACCCATCATTTCCTATGTTGTTACTATCTTAGATACAAAATAATTTATAAACATTCCTTATTCATTTTTTTCTAGAATCGTTTTTAATAAATACTATATTTGCATCGTATTTATTTACAGTCCAAGTGTGTCTCTTGGTCTCCAAAGGTATAACAAAAACTATATTTTTACAATGTTATGCATCGTAGGTACGGTAGGTACATATGTCTAAACTTCTTCAATGTTAGAGTTTGTTAGAGTTTGCTTTACAAAGCGACTACGGAAAACGAATTTCTACCCATAAGACAACATTCATAAGTATTTGCTAAATAAATAAACTTAACAGCGATTTTATAGAAATAAAAGACTATATTATGTATACTTCGAATAATTCATAAGTTACCTACATATGTATATAGAATGAAAGACTTTGCATGTAATGTCATATAAACTGAGTCACATAAACGTTCCATATAAAATGAGTTTACGTAATTAACAACAATACGTGTACAACGATGTTTTATGGGTCCAATACTAATATAAAACAATATCACAAAACAATAATTATAATGGCTGTTTATCACACATTAATGAAAAATTGACGTCGAGTACTCACCCGATACATACGTGAGACCATAAAGACTATCACAAAAGTTAAACGCCGCCCAACGAAGCAACTACTTTAATACTATAGAAACAGACGTATATTGTTAACAAGATTAAACATTTTGTCGTTTCAATGCATACGTTGTGTAGACTTGTGGAGACATTAACGCTAAAGAACAAGCGGGCTGCGCGTACGAAGCTGCAGAAAACCTATTAAGTGTAGGACGTAAGCAATAGACGGCCGTCACGTGTGGTTAAACGTTAAAATGACAGCCTGCTTAATATGTATTAAACTTTAGAAAATGTACTCTTAACATGGATTTTTAAAAGAATAGCCCAGTTAATTACTAGATGTCGATTTATACAATGACATCGTTGAATAAATGTGAGCTTAGTGTGTGTTTTGTGTATTTTAAAGTTTTAATAATAATTAATTACCTTTAAAAAATGATAACTATTGATACAAGGTGGCCAATAACAAAATTTGTTGCCTTGTGTATTGTAATCTACAAGTATTCAAACACAATACCGACTTTAGTTTACATAATACGTGTATGAAGAGTGTGGTGAATCTAG
>DWDV01003505.1:0-10506 GCA_018245615.1 Mimoniades ocyalus | reverse complement strand
ATATTAAAACGTAACTTCACGCCTGTAATCCCCGAAGAGGTATATTATGATATTACTGATGTTTTTACAAATATATCGTTACAACATTTACAAATGTATAGTTAGATAATCCAGTGAAGTGCTCCCAGATTGTAAGTAGATGCAGTATTATGATAAACGTTGCATTATATTTTTGTTGGTGGAAAATAAATAGAGTAGTGTGAGTCTCCCAACAATATACAAAATACAAATAGGCTTATGTCGTCCTTCCGATACTGGTAAGAGTTCCATATCCAATAGTGGTACCTACGATAAAGGGGTTGATCAAGATGTTGATGTAAAAAATGTAATGTATCAATATGCAATATTTGTTTTATCAACCGTATTTCCATAAATAAAGATTTATGTGAAAACATTTTCCGATTGCAAAATATTTTCTAATTGGGGCCTTGTTAGTAGTTGAGGGCTTGAATATTTTTCCACGTACATATTTCCGCATAATTCCAATTTATGCATAAAAACAGGAGTTCTAATGAGCTATTAGCCGCAATTGCCTGCCCGGTTTACTGCCTCCTTGGTTACGTATTGGTTGGGTTCAAATGCTAGGTCAGGCACTATTGAATTTTTCTAATTTAGATTTTCTAGTAGAGGCCTCGGAGTCTGGATATTGCCCGGTTATGGCTCAATACACCACATCCACACAGTGAGGCAGACTATACAAAAGTCTAAGAAACAATACCCACTACCTAATCCATAGTGGGACGTAAACGTAACTGGTGAAACGTGGAAGTGTACTACACTCTTGTGCCTGTCTCTTCGGGGTTTGTAGGCGTGATGTTACAAATTAATCGTTCATAATAAAGACGGAAATCGCTGTAACCTGCTATTTGTTCCGAATAATTTAATAAATGACCAATACCTTGTTGTCACAACATCTTGATGCAACTTATAGCGCGAATGTTATTAGTACACAAAATTTCATGGCAATTTTTTAAAGAACATTTTAAGTCAGTTTAAAAAAAAAAAGGTCAGTTTCACCTTTAAAAGGTCGAATATATTCAGAATTTCAGCAGTATTTGCGTCTGTTATTTGAAACTGTTACCTTAAGTGCCTCCATTAAATTGTATTGAAGTTTGATTTCCAATAAGCCCAGTATATTGAGATGGAAAGTTCTAGATCCGACTGTTTTCATAGATCTAGTTTCAGAAGGGAAACTGTTTTGTAATACTGTATACCGTCAGCCGATGCTTACGACTGATGAGAGGACTGCATCAGTTCGCGGCAGAGGGCCTTGACCCTGGGGGACGTCAGCAAGTGATTAACTTGAAACACCTCGCAGTCGTGTGCGGTACATTAGCAGGCATTGATCATACGCAAACTGGATTCATGGAAGATAGAAACGTAACATTTTGTTTTACTAAATTTACTAGAGCTGCTGATATTAAATACGTTAACAATAGCCGTTTATCATTAACCATTATAACCATAACCATTAATTTCCCATAATCGTCTACAACCATACAAGAAAAATAACCAAATTGTTTATTATTTCTTCACCCTTTGTATCACGCGAGTTTTTTTTAGAACAAACTTATTTCCATATTTATACATACTCGTATATTATGTAGATTGATATATTCGTTATAATAATTTCTGGGTAAAGAAATGATATAATAAGTATATAAGAATGAAACGTTAGTCTGATTTACTAGGTATATTATGTACTTTTTTATGTACCAATCTGGTATAATTGTTCTTGTGCGAAACCCAAATTTGTTTATGTCGGTAACAGTTTCTCGTTTTGTTATATAATCGTAATTGAATTGACTGATAAGTGAAATGATGTTTTCATCATTAATTTACCCTTTACATCGTTCTCCTGTTGGACAAGGGTCTCCTCGCGGAAGTTGAGGGGATTAGGCTATAGGCCGCTACACTGATCAAGTGTGGGTCGGTAGACTTTACAAGCGTTAGAGAGAATTATGGGGAATTATAAGATATGCAGCTTTCCTTTACAACTATGTACGTTTGCATTAGTTATAAGTTAAATTCCTTAACTTAATTCCCTCGCCGTTGCCGAACGTACGGTAAGCATGCCAAGGCTGCTAATTATATATTTATTCAGGATTTATATCCCCTCGTAACATTAATGAGATTGTGGCTTTTTGAATACCTATTGTTAGAATACCGAATGCCTCGTTGGTTGAAAGGTCCTGGGCTTAAATCTCGGGTCGTGCACTAGTGGATTTTTATAATATACATTTTCTAGTAGTGGCTCGGAGATAATCTGTGGCCGGTGTATGGGAATAAATTATTTCTTATCTATTCCCTTATATTTCCCTGATGATGTTACGTTTATTCCCTTAAAGGATTGCTAGTGAGCGATAAGGCCGCTTTTATACATTTTAACATATTTTGGTATACAAATAAGAATATTATTATTATTCCATGAACATAACATCACGCCTGTAATCCCCGAAGATGTAGGTACAAGAGTGCAGTGCACTTTCACGTTTCATCAGTCGCGTTTCCGACCCGTAATGTTGTAGGTGGTGAGCCTATGCCGTACACCGGGCATTTCATGTTATTCTATGAGCAGTGCTAATTCAGTAAGAAGTGTGTAGTTGTATATTTCTTAGCTACTAATTTAATTATGACAGCGGAAGTAACCAGGTGCTTTCTTCTTTCTTCCTACCCGGTAAGGGACCGGGCGTAAAGATAATAATAATAATAATATGAGATGCCACTGACACATTCACGTCACGTCACCAAAAAAACGCTTCACACTGAGCCGTTAAATCCCACACCAAAACGTGTTAGGGTTTTTATGACCTTAGTGTAATCTCTTTTTATGGCTTTATGTGGAGGTGTTCTGGAAGCAATGATACCCTAGCGGCTTATATGACAGCCTTCCTTTCAGGGTTGTTAAATTTAAATCCCGGAATGCACTTTTCATTTCATATAATTCACGTAACATAAAAAATCACTAGGAATGTCAGTTACAATATCACTACTAGGAATGTCAGGCTAGACCAATTAAATAGGACCCGACCTAGGATTCGAACCCAGGACGTCAGTAGTAGCATCTAGTGACCACTGGATCAACAAGAAAGTTGTTATATAAAATGTAATTATAATAATATAATATATAATAATTTTAAAGCGCTCTCAGTCACTAGACTTAAGTCTATTCATTCAAAATGAACTCGTCGTTAATATTCCGTACACTTACTTGTATATTAAGTTCTAACTCAAATTAATAAAGAAAAACGTACTTTATTCTGACACAGACACACATATTTAAAGAGTCGATGTCATTGTTATTTCGCATCTCATAAGTACAATTGTGCTAAACCGAGATTAAATAACTCGAAGAAAAGTCGGCGTTGTTTAAAAAATGACTTTCAATATTCAAGCCATGTAATAATAATTAGATTTTGCTCAATTGAAATTAATAATTCAGTAAGATCAAAAACCATTAGACGCCCAAGAAATAACTTAACACGCGATAAGCAAATTAAAAGTACATACGATTTGGAAAAGAAAACATAGAGTTTTAAAATAAATTACAAAACTGTGATATATTATACTGAAAAATAGCACATTGTGCGCTGTAACTTAACCTATATGGAGAGCCTTCGTGCCTGATGCTAATAAAATCTACATTCTTTTTATAACTCCCTGTGCTTTATTGAATGCGAACTTTTATATACTAAAGTCTTATTAAAAAACTTACAGAAATACATACTTCACCGGAATGCATTAACACACAAGTTCATTACGCATTAAAATGCCTGATTTTGAAAGCATTTGTCTCATGCGTGTTATGGTTCAACATTGATTCCATTGAACCATACATCCGACTCTACAAGACCACAGCTGGACATATCTATATCACCACCAGACAACATCAGACCATACCGTAACAACCTCATAAGAGGACGACCTGTGCTTTTTTATACCGAGTCGTGGTGATCTTGTCCGTCGACATGAAGGACGAACCCTGTGCAATGTCGGATATGGTTATGAGTTATGACAACTGTCTGTCAAGACATGACAATACTTAGGCTAATAATACATTCTGACCAATTGACAGTTGCTAGCGTGTTTTATTACACCGTTGGCCATGTGTAGTATCTGTCACAAATATCTAAGCTATTATTTTTATCATGTTATCAAGGGCACCATTTTACCGAAAAACTTTTACGGTCATTTTATTGTAACTATTTTGCTACCAACATATAAAAAGTTATTTTGAAAATTTTTATTGCATTAGATAAAGCTATCCGCCATTACATAAGGCGGACAGCCTTATGTAATGTAATACGAATTTACTATCCTTATTAGGATAATATCAGAGACTTAAATTTTTTATTGGAATAAATTAATAATGAAACATTACCCGTTATAACTAAGTTATTTATTTCCATTGTTGTTTGTTTCTTACATGGTAAGTATAACAGCAAAATCTGATATTACATTTGATTTAAAACGGGAAAGTTAAAAAAAAAATATTTTAGAGCTTTGTTTACTAATAGTACCTACATTTTATACTATTTCTGTTGATTGGTTTCATTAAAGTCATATTATTGTGATACTAAAGTTTAATATTATTAGCATATTTTCCTAAAATATGAAATATCGGTCTGATTGCTATAAAGACAGATTACATGGAACGAATAATTTTGAAGCCAGTACTTAAGTAAAAGAAATTTAAATTTTATATATTGACTCCGGACAGCTAAACGTCTAGACTTCAAATTCGTACTGAGGGGTGCAATGAATTAAACAAATGAACAAGTTTAAAATGTTTATTTCATTGTGACAATAAATAGACGCCGTAAGGATGTAAATATTAATTTACAATTATGTCCATTAAGATTATTCAATGTATTATACAATAGAAATATGAGCAGTATAATTAAGATAAGTGTCCCTTATAGATATGTACATCTTTACTATTCAAAATTATAATAAGAAAAAATACGCACGCACTAATGTCATGTAAAAGCTACACTAAACAAAACCTATAATAGAGAATATTGTATGGATCAATTAAGAACGTTAATTTTTTTGCTACCTATGATAATTTGCGTCTCGTGGAAAAAAAGACAGAAAGAAAGAAAAAGACATATTGTATCCAGATAGGCAAAGGATAAATTTCTTTAAACTCTACATTTTGTTGTCAATCTTAATTATATGTATAACAAAAGTTTTCTAATGGGATCTATCAGACGGACAAAAGAACGAAACTGTGACGGACAAATGATATGAAAATGTGAAATTAACTTTCCGAATAACATCGACTACATGCTGATGCACTTGATGCTAGGTAAAATGTATTGGGAGGACTGTAACAATATTGGCACAACACGACCTCTACATATAGGGAATTATGCTAAGTACCGAACATACAAATCGCGAATGGTTTAATTACTGTTTTTATATATTGTTTAATTAAGACAATACATAATAAAGGCTATATTGGAATTAGGACGTTTACACCTAGGACTAATATAAGTACGTCAAACTACAAAATATAGTGTATCGCACAAATCACACGATAAGATAATTAATTTCTACATCAACGAATAAAATTCTACATCAAATAGATTGTAATTTAGATAAAGTTTTGCACGCTTAATTGAACTAGCCTAATAATAAGTTTACAAACTTCATAGATAGTGTTATAGATTTGTTTACAGATAGTCATTATAATAGTGCTCCTAAATAAGATACACCTGGTCATAAAGTTGTCATGATAGTCTAGTCAGTTGTGGCTTAGAAAATTTATTAAGCACGGTATGAAATATAATACGATAATTATCTCAAGACTACAATTTAGTGCTATGTTAATCGATCAAATGTTTCCAGATGAAACGGTATTTCATACAATATCCACGCACAAAATCTTGCTTAGGTGCACAATTATATCAATGTCTATAGAATATACGAGTAAGTCAACAAAGGTTTCATTTGAATTTTCGTTCTCTTTATATTGCATTTTCATTTCCATCATCATAAACCAATCGTGCAAAGAAATAGTAAAATGCCAATTTTATTGACATCAGCGATATGCTACGAGCTCACTTTAAACCTTTATCTTTTTTGTTTCCTTTTTTTTCTTTTCCTCGCCTTACTGCTGAATTTAATTGCGTGGATTCAGTAATTTGCATTAAAATTATGCACTCCATTTAAACACATGCTATCGTTTAATTTCGTTTGTATTGAAATTGAAAACATGGCTTTTATTTAAAATGTTCACTTAGGTAGTAACAATTTTTTTGATAATTGATACTGATCGAAATTGCTGATATTTTTCTTGTAAAAAAAATACAGACGAATTGAGTACCTCCTCCTTTATGAAATCAGTTAAAAAAGAAGATATACTAAAGAAATCTATTTAAACTGTCCCATTTTTCATAGATATTGTAATTAATACTTGATATCGTGCCCGACATATCCGTCCACTTAACGATACCTATACAAAATTATCAATTTCAAATTTCATCAAGCACTAACGGATATCAAATCAGCTAAAACAATTTTAGCACACCACAATCTTAATCAATGAAGGGTTCTATAAGTAGTGGAGGGAATAATAAAGTCTTAGCTTCGAAAACTGAGGTTGCTATTAAAATTTTCGGATCAAATTTGAATTAAAGATTCGCTTCCAACTATTTTATCAATCTGGTCCCCTAACACCAGTACCGAGTTATTACTTAAGAGAAGTCGAAAAAAATGTGATAATCGAAAATAATTCCTACTTAGTACCTTCGACAATATACATATATAGTAATACATTCTACAAGATTATTTTAATTGACAATCCCATACATACGCAAAAAAAAAGTTGATTATACGTGAGAAAGATTCTTGGGAAATTGTGGAGAAATTTCTGATTTCATACGTTTCATACCAAGCAATAAATAACTACATTTCTAGCAAAATGTTTGATTCCATTTCTTTAATATTTTCACATGTCTATTACTACAAAGCGTTTAAGAAATACAATCGTGTAATGATGTTTTTCTATCAAAATCAAAATTGCCTTATTCTAGGACACTATGTGTGCAGATAATACAATCATTGGACCAAAGTTCAACCTTCACATATCATCATAGTTCTAAATTCTAATAAGACTATATAAATGCTATAGCTTATTTGACTAAGGATCAATTCTACAAGATAAAGTCTTAATCTAATTGCTTTTAGTTAAGTGATTATAATTGCCAATCAAATCTCACTGAAAACTTTAATATTGTACAGAGTATTTATATAAATAAGTTATGTAATACTTACATCGATAATTGCTTATAAGAATATCTTTACAGATATCAAGTTGAATATAAGTAAGATTTTAAAATTTATAGTGGCACTGTTAAAATTTAATGTCTATATATCGTAAAGTTATTGTGCAGTCCTTACAAGGTAGAGCAGTGGATTTAAAATTTCTAATTGATGAATTTAAACTAAGCCTAAATTACCTAGACACTCAATAGAGACACAAGATTGTATACTCATAAAGATAATAAGATAAATGGAAACACACACCATTCTAAAACTATGGTCCCTGATCAAGACACACTTTTAAGTAGTGATATAACATACCAACCGAAAGTCTTCGGAAATTCGTTGTGACGCAAAAAATTTGGCCCGAAACACACATCTCACACACTTTCACGAGGATAATAAGATTTATTGAACCAGTTCATAAAAGTCAATCGCGAAGTAACACTGAAGCCTTCAGATTAAGGGCTTTGTGCGGGGCTGGGCCAAGGAGGCCTCATCTTTTCCAGCACATATTTAAGCTGGAAACTAGTGTGGAAATGCTACAGATACTCATCGATCTGATCATAGTCCTCATCGGGCGGAGAAGGGCCAGATACGGAAAGAATAGGTAATCCAAAATGCTTTACAGTGTCAACACTTCCACTATCATCAGATTTACTGACTTCTTCGTTTATAGTCTCTTCTCTCGGTGCTTTGACTTTGCAGAGTCTTTCCGACGAATCCGACATCGTTGTAAGAGGTATATTATCAGCCGACCTAAAACAAAAACTTTGTTGAATCTATGCTTGATAATCAAGAAAACTGTAAATACTGAAATGAATGTTTGTAATAATAAAATTAAATTCCTACATAAGATATAAAAATATAAAGATGTGGCTTAAATCATTGGATGAAAATGTTTAGTAATACGAGCTTGAATTTCGATCAGCAGATATATTTAAAACGTAGAAAAGGAATACGTGAATCGGAGCAAATATTTCTTTCACATCAAAGCTCATCTTTCTGAGGATATAAAATGAACCAAGTACATAAATATGACAAAGGTGGACTGAAAAGTAATGTTTTTGCGTCAGTTCATATTTGCTCACATTTGTACGTCTCTTGTGTTTCGTATTCGTGGCAAAGTTATTTCAAACTTAAGTAAATTGTTCATTTCGAATTTTTATTTGTTAACTCGTTACTCTTATTAATGTACCTCAATAATCACAAAATGCTGACTCTTATGTTTTTTGACATTCATTAAGAATTTTTTTTAATTGTATAAACACGTCAAATTAAAACACAAAGGATACTGACTCTGAGTGATTTTCCACGAAATAATACTATACCGATTTTGTGTTCATAAAGTGTTCGCAAAATCGATGAGTTACAAGTATTGACTCTTGTATAACAAATGGATAATTATGATAATGTTAACGATGATGGTAAGACGTTCTTGTGAACAGGAGTGGTTATATAATAGATTACAAGTAAAAGATGTGATGTTAATTTACTTGAATTTACTCTATAAAATATCCGGTCCCTATAATGTCCATGAAGAGATAAATAATATAGAAGGAGTCTCTGACATAACATATGCAAGATAAGTTACAGATCAGTTTATAAAATTTTGTGCGGTACCTTGCTTTACGGCACAGCTTAGATTGAGATCCATGTCGTCTAAGGAATTCCCCAGCGTCGAAGCCGGCGAAACCAGTAGGTTCGGCCGACACGAAGATGGCGGAGTTAACGCGGGGTCGGTTGCACCGCGAGAGAAGACGCTCCTCGCACTCCAAGCTCTGTGTGTGAGTGTGTGACCACCGCATGTGCTAGAAAAAGTACACTAATTATTGTTTTATCAAATCATTTATTGTCATTTCGGTCACCAAAGACTTCTTCGTTTGGTATTAAATGATCTCCGTCAAAATGTATCTAAATCATCGCCAAATTCTCAGTAATTAGCTAGTAATTTTATCTCGATTTTAATTTGTACTTCGGTACTGTGATCAAAAATATCAATCAGCTTTTGATAGTCCAAATAATTAAGCAGTTTCAATGATCTGAGTATGAAGTATGGAAGTAATTAGAAGTCTAACAACTTTAATCCGTAAATAATGAAAATCTAAAATTCAGAGAGATTCGTTCTGAATATAAAATTAATTGTGATCCGAAAATTAATGCAATGTAATTACTGGAGCATAATGTATTCAGACCAAGCAAAACAAATGAGTTATATTAAACGACGTGTTCTAGTGTCGACCGATATACGAAATACATATTCTAACGAGATCTAGATCTGATAAAAATTTTGAAATACCTACGAAGTCAAAAATTTGAATACTACATCTTCAAATCAGAACACATTAGAAGCATAACAGCTAAGAATAAGTTGAAAAACGTATGTAATAAATTAGTAAGTATCATCCAGGATCAATAAGAAAGGATCCAAACAAGCGTTTGGAGGTACGCTTGTTTGGATCCTTTCCTTGACCCAGATTATTTCAGCCTATCTGAGTTTCTTATCTAATTGGTAAATTTTATCGCAATAAAAGTACAAAACAATATTTCACGTTCTCAACTCGTTACACGTATATAGTGGAACAAATGCTTCACGTAAAGTTTTGTTTATATTTGAAACTGAAATTACTGTTACACTGGATTCATTTAGCCTCGGGTCTGAGGTCTCAACGGGATTCGGGAGTTGATAATAACATTAATTTTAGAATCTCTCATAATAACTACCGATATTTAATTTGAGCTAATGAAATGACGCATGTAAGGAGAGAGAGGTAGGCATTGATAGACAGAGTCAGATGATGGCAGGAGAAGCGCATTACAATCATTGTCATTAGCCTCTTTCGGTCCACTGCTGCACATAGGCTACCCCCAAAGAGCACCACCGCGCCCTTTCCTCGGTTTGCGGCATGGAACTTTGGGAATTAGGAAGCACATTCCTCACAAATGTCAAGTAAATTTTCGTATTTCGTAAAGTTTCGTAAAACTAGTATTATTTCATTACAATGAAAATGTTACTTATAAGTTTCTATTGGTTGTAAATTTTATAATAGAAATAGATATCATAAGTTAATATTATGTGTTATGTGGAGTAAAATTAGAACTCAATATTAAGTGCTACTCAATATTACGCGCTAAATTTGTCAATTTGTAAATTTAAGAAATACATTAAGTGTCGACTATGTCAAAAAGCCTATTACTCGACTGCAGATTACATGCAAGACATAGACGTTTGGAAAT
>DWDV01003504.1:0-10509 GCA_018245615.1 Mimoniades ocyalus | reverse complement strand
ATGTACTTCTATAGTTTGTGGTATCCTTAGGAGATTTGATGCCAACGCCACCATTCTTACATCGCACCACTCGTCGAAGGGAGAAGTTTCATATTCACCAGTTGGATACACGGCAGCCTTCAACGGTGCGTTTCTCACGCTTCATGCCGCGAAAACGGAAACTCTGGAACAATCTTCCCCGCTGGCGTCTTTCCAGTGCACTATGACATGGAGATCTTCAGGGCTGGTAACGCGTTGGTGATAACTCAGCTGTTGCAAATGTCTATAGGCGACGGTGACCACTCACCATCAGGTGGTCTGTTTGCCCGTTTCTCAGCCTGTGTAATAAAAAAAAGGTCGATTATTCTCTGGATATTATGAGTAGCCTTTATTAAAAGAATTCTTTGTGGTAAGAAATGTATGTATATTACATCTCATTAAATTTATTAGTAAGTCAATAATAAATTCTTGGGACAATTTGCACATTATTTGATCCTACGTTATAAATAATTTAATGTCGCGGCGGTAAGCAGACAATTGATAAGCAGGCATTTAAAAGTTTCCCAACTACATAAGCATTTCGGCTCATCATATTAATATTTGTTTTCGTTCCGAACCCACGACCTGCTGGGCCGATCAGTCATGGTTGTTAAGCACTAGACCATAAGGTCGGTCATTAAAGTTTAAGGAATAGTAAAAAAGTTGCAAATGGATTCTATATAATGTGGTAACTCGCGTATCTATCACGTTTGTAGGTAGTTTTTTTTGACACTCGAAAGGTCATTCAGCTCTATCTTCCGTTCCAACTTACTTTAATCTGTACCTACGGTTAATAAATGTTGGTAAATGCCAAAAAATATTGTTTGACTTCATACACAACGATCTACACGCATCGTGCATGGAAGACGAAGTTCTCTGTGCGCTACACGTAATATTCCCATGTTTGGTCCTTAGATAGAAAATAGCCGTTTTATATTATAAAAAAATCTATTAATATTTTTTCTTTAAAAGTATATATTCACTTAATAGTTTGTTCATAATCATCGTCATCAACGCTTACCTCGATGTGATATTGGACACCGGTATCTTAGCACGGTGAGAAATGTTATTATTATATACGTATATTACGTATTATTATATTATTATATACGTATGTATGTACATATATACGTGCATTAGCGGAAAATCCGGTTTATCATTTGAGAATATTTAGATTTTACCTTAATCGTGGGTATTCCAAATAGTGAGGTAGACCTCTCAAAATTGTAATAGCGGTTGGATGGTTACCGCCAGTTGGCAACAGTTACTGGAAGCTAAGCCTGAGTGTGATTTGTTTGCTGATGAATGGCAAGTCTTAGTGGCAGGTGGTTTTTAGAATGTTTCAAGTTCTGTGAGCCAGGAGTATGATTGTTTTGTATGTACTTTAATTGAGGAAATTGGTCTTGAATATGTCAATTAAAGTAGGTCGTTAAATAAATATACAGTTGATAATAGGAGTGTGAATCGTGGAGAGAGAGAGAAAGAGATAAAGAGATACCTATACCTATTTTATAGGATAATGGGTATTATCTAAAATAGAGATTGTCTGAAATAAATGAATATACATTCTAAGTACCTACTCGTAGTATTGGACCATTTATATTAATAAATACACAAAACATATGTGTAGTTAAAGAGTCTATCAGGGTTCAGTTATCGAGTTAGTATTTAATGGCTGCCCTGTTCGGAGTTGGTCACACACGCACTCCTACACCTGACGACTGTGATGGTCACGTCAAGCGCGTCACACCGTTCAGAGCGACACACAAATTGTTTTAATAACGACTATTGTTACCCAGCAGAGAAATACGTGCTGCGCCCCGAGCGAACCTCATCTGCATGCACTATGCCGGTTCGTATCCATCCGTACAATATCTATGATTATTTTAAGTACTTCGCATTGCATATTGCACGGCGAAAGCAATTCATGCTAACATCCTTGAAGGATGAAGGCGAACTGTTCCATTATGACTATTCGCTACGGAGGAGGAAATTGCCCGATGAATACGTGTTCCGAGGCAGGTAACTGACAGGTAACAAGTTCGTTCCGCGTCGGGGCTCGCTCCATTTCCAGAAATGGGCCACACGAGAAGTACGAGGTTTTCATGCTGGTGCAATTCGCTGTGAATTTTCTACCGCCTCCGCGAAGACCACTAACCTCAGGAAGTTCAACAAGAAATAATTGCACCATGATGAGACGTGGGAGTGTACCACAACTCCTCCGCCTCGTCCTACCTCTGCGGAAATTACAGGCGTTATGTTACAATACTTCAACTGCGTTATTATTTTATTCACGATTGTAATGCTGTGAATGTTTATGATGATATCCACCTGGCGTGGCGTCTGACATCAATGACAATCATTATCACCAATCTTGCGATATTGAACATTACCATGCAACAATGTTTCTGAACGTATGTTTCATATGTATATCGGTGGCTGTTTACTTAATTTCTGTGAAGTCGGAACAATTTCAATGCGTTAAAGTAATTCTAATTCCAATGATGGAATTTTAACTATGATGCTTTCCCAAAAAATAGAAAAAAATTCTATCGCCCGGGTATATCCCGAGCCGGTAGCACGAGTAATGTGGTCAATAGGGTGGTGAAACAGTGTAATTTTTGGGTGCTTTTTTTTTTGTTTTGTTGCTCTCATACACATAATGATCGGGTCGTCGACCCCGGGATGAGCCGAGTTACCCTGAGGCGGATGCGCCCCAACCCCGCTCTGCTCGACCTATTTGCCGTGCAGCGACCCGCACCATATTGTGCGGACTCACGTCACCGCTGACAACACACTGCGCCCGGTACGACCCCAAACATTCGTGTAAAGTGGGTATGCCGTTGCCCTTATATCTCAAACTATCTTCTGACGAATTGCTGTACTCACGCTTAATGATGTCACTAGTGTGGGCATCACCTTCCGTCTCCAGCGAGAGAAATGTTCGGAACCTTGACGCGGTAATGTCATGGGCCTTTAAAAGAAATGTCCTTGTGATTTCAAATTGTATGCAATTAAAAGATTTAGCCGTCTATGGACGATATAAAAATTGTAGAAGAGTGGGAAGTCATATATATGAAGCTTTGAGAGTAGACTATATAATATAATAACTATATAATATAATATATATGTATACCTATATATCTATATATATAGTTATATTACTATACTTGACCCCACACAACTCAGTGTGGTACACGCGGCAACGCTCATTAGCGCGCGCTGACAGGTAGAGTGTTAAATTCTTGAAGCTTTAGGGCATTGTTTAAACGGAACTACCTATTTAGTTGTTACTTTAAAGTCGGTGCTTAATATTCCTTAAGTTCGACCCTGTTTGTCTAGTGTAGTGGCTGGTGACGATGGCTGCCGAGCCGGAGGTTGTGGTTTACATTCCCATTTATCTAATGAACATAAATTTTTGTACTGCGTCTTGGCTAATTATGTATAAAGGTATGTAGTTATAAATTTATGCTATAATTATTATAATTATAAACTGTCTTATCGCCATAGCATAGGTGCAAGCCAGTGCAAGTCGCGGGGTCTATATGGACATTTGCGTGCTTGATCTGTGTTAAAATATTATTACCCCTATGTCGTGGGTTGGATTGCTACATTAACGGTGCATTTATTCGAATCAGGTCGTGTCCGTTAATTGCAACGTGTGACCGAATGAGACCTCTCGTTAGAATGTGAAATTATCTATTCGCAGGTCATTTCAATCACGTGCCATTTTCCGTGTTCATAATTGGAACTCTTAACACTGTTTGTTCAGCGCCAATCCACTCCAGTCGCCTCGATCCGGTCTCGCAAGTTGTTTGTGCAAACTTACTTGGAAACTCTTGTTCTCGCCACGAGCGTCTCTCTTTGTGAATTGTGTTTGTGGTAATTGGTTCCCGGGACGTCTCCTTTAGCTATAAGCGTTGTTCATTTTTATGGATATTACTACATATGTATGCCCCTTGCTTATTTATATTTCATCATCTTCAACCCTATTATTATAATGCTATTGGAAAAGTCCAGTTCTCCTTTCGTAATCATAATGTTTCAGATCACAGTTGAAATGCTACTTAGTAGATTTCACATCTTAGAGAACATCATGAAAATCTCTAAAATGTGCTGGTGTTTTTATGTGTGCATCCACCATTACATCTGTATATGTTAGAATGTTTTAACCGCATATGACTTAAGTCAAAAGTATTTGCTAGGATTAGAACACCAGTGCCTAACATTGAGGGGTCGTAATCCAGTTACAACGTTATCACTGTTAATTTTCATTGAGTACTGGCAATAAAACAGGTCAATCTACATTGTACAGCTGATGGTATGTAAACAATGTATTCAATAGACATCTAGATCGTCCAGACTAAACATCCGTTCCAGATAATCTTTACTCCTAATCACTAAAACGGAACGCCCTATGTCTAAGGACATAATAAATAAAACCTATGAATATTTATCATGAGCATGTGTGCGTATATGTATTAGATTATTACGTATATGTGTGTATACACACCACACGTTTTCTCCGTCAGTTCAGGACTGACTGTCACATAATTACCTAATTAAATGTATTAAGTACGCCTTTGTATTCACTAGCAAAAGTCGGTGACATAAAAATTATATAATAAAATAAATAAAGTTTATATTGTATTTTGTAGTATTTTCCCGTTATTTTATTAATGTTTGAATTACTCTTGTAATAATTCAGTTTCATTTCATTTGCTGATTGCGCTTAAGATGATCCGAAATGTTTGACACACAGTGCATGTCAGTTCAAATACAATTTTTCTATTCATCTATTGTTAGGTCACGAGCTGAAAATCCAATTGGAGAATCTGGTGCAGCCTTTCAGGGATTATGTTTACGATAACGTAAAACAAATCAAATGTTTAATTTTACTACGTATTAGTGAAGAGTAGATTTCCTTACCTTATTTGTAGTGCGGTACTACCTGCTACTGTGTTTGTACGTGTGTGTATGTGTGTAATGTATGCTTGTTGTATACATGGGATGTGTGTGTGCGTGTAGTGTATTGATGGGTGAAGCGCTTACCTGTTTACGTTGCTCTATTATTATATCGTGATGTTGGAACTCATCTCGGCTCGGTGATTGATACATCATTATTAAAGGTTGCGTGATAGTGTGATAATTTGTTAATTTTTCACGTGTGATATATTTATTTGAAGCAGGACCTGGTGTGATGCTATAATGATAATTCCAAAAAATAACGCCACCCTAAGCAGACACGATACTAACTTCCCCCTGGCAGTGAAAGAAATGACACGTGTTTCAGATGCTTATCTATCGCGATACTTCGTACAAAGTCTATTCTATAGAGAGTACTTTTTTCGCAATGCGCCACAGTTCACTGCGCTCCGTTTGCTGCGGAAATTCCACTGTCATCGTGTAATGTGTACGTGGCTTTACTCGTTCCGTGATAAAATCACCGCTTGTCATCAGTACGTACGCATTGCCGCATGATCACGTCAAGACAAATCATGATGAATGTAGGCACCGATCATTTTTATTGGTGATAATAATAATGAAAGTAAACCGTGTAGTATAGTTTGTTTATTATATAAAAATACTTGTGTCATGTTCCATCAATATAATAAGGCTTCATTCACATGTGTAGTGTTTTTCCTACAGTAATAGTTATATTGACATAAAAGTGTGCCGTTATAATATTGTTATTGTTGTTGTCCAATGTCAAGGTGTGAACATTGCAAAGTACTTGCTGCTCTCAAGTATGATAGTGCTAGTACCATACTGGTGTCTACAACGTCCTGTCAAAGACGATGGTGTTCTGATATACGCAATAGTGCTGCCAACTGCCAACTACCCACAACAGCGTGTTTCTAGTGCTATATAAACCAATTGTCACACGATGCGCTGGCGAGTAACGTCTATGCTGTTGTATAGTTGACACTAGTCATAATATCATAGTTGGCTCAGGTCAAATAATTCTCATAATCAGTTCATCAAAATTATATAACAGAGAACAAGTTACATAGATTTATAGACGATGTTTTTCGTTCTGTTGTTCCGGTTGTAGTCGTTCGTTATAAATTATAACAGAACACTGAAGAGGCGGTCTGCTCTCGAATTAGCTTGTTTATGTGTTCTAATATCCATTTTGAGTAGATCGTTAAGTTTTTTGGGATGTTTCGCTTCGGATGCTTAATAGCGGTTGCTAGTTGGGAAGTGTTAGCCACGTGTTCTATCGTCGACGAATATAGTATGCGAGTAAAAGTATATTCGAGAACGGTAGTCGATAGCGTCGTGGTCATAGAATTGTCTTTAAGGGAGAGACCCTTGAAAATCTTCTTGTGTCTATGTAAAAATTTGGAGGAGAGTTGTTTAAATACAGTTTTATACAACAATATGTTTGATGGCGATATAAACTTGTGATTTTGTTAGAAAACACTAGAATTAAGTTACAGCACAATTACACTAACTTTCAAACAGTATTTTCCACCCATTCAACTCTTTAATTGTACATTTAATTATGTATGTACTAGCTTACATAAGTACACCCAATTAGTGCGTTCGTGGGTTCACTTTTAAGGACTAAACGTGTTTTGATAGTGTAACTGCCGGTAAATGTAGTGAGAGCGTAGTGGTTTTAAATGCAGTCTCCAACTCCGGGTGTTTCGGTTTTAAATCCTGGCGTCTAACTCCTGTCGTGTGTATGTTTCCAAAATTACCTGCGTTTCAAAATTTAATATAACTTGCTGTTACGGTAGATCAACACAATGTTAAGAAACCTGCATAGGTACAGTTCTCCACAATTTTCTCTAAGGCGTGTGAATTCTGTCAAAGCGCACTTGAACAAAGTGCCACACTTGGGTCTTAAACTTCATTCTGAGAGGTAACTCGTGCGCGACAATGGAACGGCCAAACGCTCGATCTAAGCTCGTAAGTCTGCTCCGCAATAATCCACATTTTATCCTTTGTAAAAGTATATATAGAAACATTATCGAATATACACCGATATAATATATCGATGTACATATTATATTCTACGATTTAGAATATATTATAGTCTAGGATAGTATATCTAAAACAATTTCTAAATTATTTTTTATGTATTATAGTAACATGATTAAGTTTATGTTATTTAAGTTGGAGTCAGTGTTACCGGACATAATAATATGTTACTTGGAACTCTTCGAAGCAAAACAATACGTTTTGTTTAGGAATGCGTGGTCCTCTTGAGATACTGCTGTGTTTTAGGAGCGGACGGCGGTCGATCACAAGCCTATATAATAAAAAAAAGTTTAATAAGAACAACATAATTAGTGCGAGTTCAATGTTCTCTGGTTGGACGCACCTCGTCGGTAATGTTCATACGCCAATTCACGGTCGGCTCGTTTACGGCCGACGCGAGATAAGGGTGCACTGTAGTTTTGTGATCGTCACTCGCGCGCCGCCAGCGTATCGTGGTGACGCATGAACTCAGCGTCTTTCGCTAATGGGTCCGTAGCTGAAAAAGGACATGCCCATTTTTGTATGGATGTTTCTGGGCTGGGCAAAATGAAATATTTTTGAACTATTAGCAATTAAGATTTCTTGTTAAATGTTTATGATGACTGAAATCATTTTATGATCAAGTTGATTGCGAGCGAATGCTATATGGCGTACTCACTTGTACGCTAGCAGTTAAAGGTGTTATAAGAGAATAAATAAATAAAGCGTTTTTATGTAAATATAATTCTAAAGTAGACCTGTATTAAATCGACTGCCTCGTTGGTCGTATCGGCTGCAAGTGCGACTGCCGATCGATAGGTCCTGGGTTCAATTCCCGGGTCGGGCACTACTAAATTTTTCTAATGTACATTTTCTAGTAGTGGCTCCGAGTCTGGATATGTGCCCGGTGTATGGCAATATACTCACCACCTATTCCACAGTGGGAGATAAACGTAACTGGTGAAACGTGGGAATGTTCTACACTCCTCTGCCTACCTCTTCGGGGATCGTAGGCGTGATGTTACGAGACCTGTATTAAATAGTGGAACGATAAAAATGGTTGGTATTGATAATAATATTTCTGCCTACCCTGTAAGGAACCTGGTGTGACTATATAATAGTAATAACTATATAATTTCAAATGTTTTTAAGAACTCACGACATCTTATTTACTCCCGACCGCTCCACACAGTTAACCCGAGCTGCGTCATGCTGCTATCGGACGTCTAGACGTATAACAAGGTACCATCCACATCTTATAGAGCCCCCTCTATATAGCACAAAACGGTTCCCCTAATTTTTTCTGCTACAAACTGCGAAAGAGTGAAATTAACTGGCGGCATCTAGATTTTCCCGATTCGTCCGACCTGCAATTATTGACCTGTAAATGACAATTTACCGTGTTCAAGCTAAATTGTCACTAATCATCTCCTATCCGATGAATGGCCGCGCTCGACAAAAATAACATGTTTTTTTGCCACGTCCGCATCATGACTTTTTATCGTGAGTCTCTTTATATAGTTTAGCATCGTCCTTACACAGTTCACAGTTACAGGCCTTCGAAATCCACGTGCGTGTATGAGGAGAGTGATAAACGTTGAAGAGGCATATCAGGTCTGTAGGACAGAGATGTTTGTCACTCGATGCCATAAGGGAGCCTGTCGATCGATCGATCCATAAGGGACCTGGAGTGATAGTGTAATATGATAAAGTATCAGGCTTTAGTTGCTATTGTTGATAAAATGGATGCGGCGTCTCCCCACTCGTAGACCGTTATGCAACATGCTCCTCCGACGAGGTTTAAGAACTATAACCAGATACTCCTAATGGCTTCGAGTGCTCATCGTGTTTACAAGTTTCTTTTTGCTATTTTATCCAAGATGTGTTTGAATCTCACGTATGAGTATACAAATGCATCCATGTGTTTTCCTTATCAATTTATTTACTCACATACAGGAAATAAGTAATTATTACAATACATTTCTTATTAGATATTAAATTACAATAAAAATTACGAATAAATAATTTATTACAATACATTTCTTATTAGATGTTAAATGGATTAGTATCAGGATAAGTAGACTTGAAAATGGTTCGTCTCAGTATTTGCGTTCAGTGCTACATACATACGTTTTACACTTTACATACATACGTTTATACATACGTTTATACTCACAAAGAAACACCTTTTTTGAGGATCCTTGCAAGTGTTTTTTTTCTTGCTTCATTGACCAAATTTGCATAATTTTAATATTTATTGTATATAATTTTTGATTTCAGGTACTGAGCTCGTTATAATACAACTGGAATGTAGTAAGTGCAATAGATATTAAGACGGGTATTACAAAATTCTTGGTCACTGAAAAAGTATTTTGATACAAAATTAATGATTAGTATATGTTCACTTGTACATTCATATATAACTCTATACATCGTTAATTACGCATTTAGACTCGAGATTGCACATTTATACATACATATTACATTGCATTATAATTATATTTTAATTAATATTATTAGCTGTATTTTGATGCAACTTGCTTTGAAAATACGGGTAAGTAATTATTCATTAAATTAATTGCTAGGTAAATTGTATTAGAAAAGTTGCTTAGGAAAAGTTTGTATGTAATTCTTGGAAACATTAAAGTGACGCTGTGATTATAATGTGCCCCATTTTTCCTTATGAATTAACAAATTTTTTTTTGAACATTTCGCACGCGCGTGTAATTAAAACCTGATACTCGTATATTGAGAGTAGAAAAAAAACAACGTCCATCCAGTATATTCATTTTATTACTAAATCATTTCGCATAAGTGAATTAATATTGTTTAACTTGTACTCTTTGCACTACACCACCTCGCGTGACAACAAGTCTGCGTAGTGACGACACGATTGCTTTCTACTCTCTATGGTAGCGGCTAAGAAGTACGTGGGAACGATGCTTTTTGGAATTGGCGTAATTTTACTACGTTGTTTTGTTAACATAAATTGTGAGTGTTTTAATAATTGGCATCATTATTATCAGCCCTGCTACTGTTGGACACGGCTCTTCCGTCAGATTGAGAAGAGTACAGACCATAGTCTCCCGCGTTGGCCAAGTGCACTGTGACGCACTTTATACATAATATTAAAATTATTCGTAACTTATAATAGGTTTAGTTTTGCTTGCAATTTGTCCCCTGTACCTTTTTATAATCTAAACACATTTTTGTGTTACTTTTCCTCAACCGTTTTTATCGAATAACTTTTAATGCCTATAATTTCTAGGAAATCAACTCTAGGAAATTATAGAAGAAAGTATGTTTACGCAGTAAGTAAGATGCACTTGGCCAGTACTATGCCATGATCTTTCTCATTCCGAGAGGAGACCCGCCCCCAACCGTGGAACTATATGAACGCGTTGATGATGAATTCATATGTGCTACAGTACGTCATGAAATATACAATAAACGTAACTTCACGCCTGTAATCCCCGAAGAGGTAGGCAGAGGAATGCAGAACACTCCCACGTTTCACCGGTT
>DWDV01003503.1:0-10509 GCA_018245615.1 Mimoniades ocyalus | reverse complement strand
AACGAACTCACTAGTTCCACCTTGATTCGCTGTAAGCATGTTACTGTCGGAACTATTCTGTCTATATTTTTATTGCGTATTTCCGGGTAGATGTACAATAAGATACGCGTGCTGTTATAAAATATTTCCTTTTTCAAATTAAACACGAGCCGAATTGTTAGATGTAAACGTAATCTGTAGGAGCGAAGTACAACATTCACGTATGATAACAGTTCGGTCGTCGTTACCATTACCGCAGCGCTTCGCTGTCGTATGAAGCGGGGAGCGCACGCGATTCCACGCGGTGTACTCGTATAAACACTCCTAATTAAATTGCAAATTGTTTTAATTATGCTTTTTCTGACTTCGCGCTTGCGTTGCTCAACTAGCAAATCATGGTCGACTCGCCAGCAGCCCGGTTCTACCGCGTCGCTCTGCCGGCTGTGTTCTCGAATTCTTGCATATGATAATAAAGCGTGGCCGATAAAATTTGTTCCCGAGGTTTGCTCTACCTAGTTGCATTTATTTTTTATATAACAATATCTAATTTAACACTCGAAACAATACTAGAAATAACGGGTGACACAGTGACATCAATTTTGTGTACTCCGTAACGCGTAACGGATATACCCCGAAATACAATTATGTACAAATACCTAGAGTAATTATTATTTTTTCTCTGAATACATCATCAAAAAGTCCATGGCTGTGTTTTAGTTATTGGTTTTCAACTGTGTGCTGCGTCGGTTTTTCAAAGATCTTGGTACTCAACTAATGAGATAGCTAAACGTATTAGAGCACTGCTGATTAATGGAGCTAAGATGTTGAGAACTATGAAAATGAGTTAAAGGCCTGATCGTGTCTCAATATAGGACAAGTTAAGGTCCGGTGCTACATATGTAAAGCGATAATAGCTAGTTACGTAAGTAGTTATTAGTAGTTCTACTGTAATATATTGCTAGTTATTGCTTCAGTCTCGTGTCGTAGAGGTCGCGGAAATGAATAGTTCAGCACGAGTCAAGCGGCGTGGCTGATGTCTGTACTGCGACGTTGACATGATCGTTCAAAGCGATGGACTATTAGAGCCAATTATTTACAACATTAAGAGATTAAATAGCTAATTGGCTTCGTATTCAATCTAGTTAATTATAATCCTCTTTCATTAACAAATTGATTAATCTAATCGATTCCAATATGTCATGTTCAACTTGAGAATGTAAGATTTATAGCCGACGAGGCCTTTACATTTTGTAAGATATTGTTTTCTACACATTCGTCTCAGCTGTTTGAGTGACATATATTAATTTATTACCGACTCTGTTCATAGCTGTCAAAGAATATTTTAAACAGTTTTATTGCTAGGATTATCCATAAATAATATAATGCGAGAAGATATAAAGGTGCGGAGTGCGGTGGCGGCGCGCAGGCGTTGATGTCTTTTGGAGGCGTCATCGCTCTCGCGAGATATCGGCCAGTTTCCGAACGCGGCGTCAGATGCAAGATAAAGAACACACTTACAGTACTAACCATAGTACGATAGAAACACACTTACGTGCTTCTCCTGGGACACCCTGAGGTCTGGAGGTATGCCACACAACGCACGCGCGGTTTAAAATGTGTTTAAGCTGACTTAAGTAAATTGATTTCATTAGTATTTTTAGTTGACTATATTTAAATGAAAAATAAAGAATAAGCAGTTGATTTTTATGAAATGATAAGTGCGTTTAGGAATCTTTCAATTAATATACCTGTATTTAATGAGCACGAACAGTACATTATGAAATGAAGGTTTTTACTTTTACAGTACCTACAGGGTCTAATTGTGCTAATGTAAACCATTATGTTGCTGTGAGTTTTGTGAAAAAGAAAACAAAAATATATTTCTAAATTGCAATATTTTTTTATTATAATTATAATAGTTCAAACTGCAGCAATTCTGCGATGTAAATGTGTTTATAATAAACATTTTTCTTCTTTAACATATGTGTGTACACATATGTATGTAGGTACATCTAATACGAAAACACACACTATCAGAAACCACTTGTAATTACCATACGACGCTATTATGTAACTGAAAAATGCGTGGTACTGAGTTGAGAGTACAGTGAGTGCTGGCTGGACGGAAGGTTTATTTTTTTTTATATGTATTTCCCAATGTAACGAAGATTATCTTTAAGAACAAGGGAACCAAATGAAGAGTTACTGTACTGTACAGGTACAGTGGTCGATGGGCACGTTGGTACGTATCTTGTGATATGCAAGGCTCATCTGTTAATAGCGTGTAATTAATTTCATGTTGAAGTGACATAACATAAAATAAGCAGACATGTTCAAAATATAGAGAATATTGTCTTGACATGACGTGACACTGATAAAAATTAAGTAAGTTTGTCCCATCCATTTTGATATTATCCGTTCTTATAGCATTGATTTTATTAAGATGTCGGAGTATTTCAAAAATAGAATTTAACGTAAGCGTTACAAATGTGAAAAATATCAATGATATAATTACAAATTAACGTAAAAAAGTTAATTTAACTTCCATATTCGTAAAAAAAAAGAAAAATCACGTTCCTTTGCCCTATTTAGTACTATAATTTGCAATTAATTTTATAAACCACAGCTATCAACATGTTCATGATGAGATGAAGCAATTAAACACCTATATCTTATTAAGGAGGTCAAGCGTATTCATATGATGATGATGTTGTTGCAAAATAACAAAACGCTCCTTTTCGTAATTAAAACGGGTATTTAGTAATGATAAAAATAGCGAGTATTTAGCTAGCGTAAGTGATGCTTACAAAACCAGTTAAACATTGCATGAGCTTCTTCGCTTTTAATTACAACACGTTTTAATTGAAGAACATCAATAATACTGTCTTCGACAATTGGATCTTCGCTTTCTAAAAACACCACAAGCGCAGTGGGCACCCATGGCGGCACTAGCACGACGCGGAGCGTGCGTCCCCTTGCGACGGTTAAAGCGATTGACGATGTTAATTATTTGTGCGTTCTGTCTTCCTATAAGGCGGTCACAATATAAAATGTAACACCTTCAGTAAATCAATAATCATAGTTCATCACCTGTTTGGTTTCGCATTACTGTTATGTCATGAATATTACTAGCTGAGTCTTCACTATTTGTAATAAGCCTACGTCATTCAATATTATCGAGGTTTTAATCTTCGGATATACCTAAAACCTTCATTATTCCTCATAAGTACTCAGCTAATCAAGTGTCGGTGGAGTTTTGCGTTCGTTTAGTTTTGTCTATTGAGTGCCCGCTCACATTGTAAGGTTGTGCTGTATCGTTTATTTTGCGATAAATTCGACTCCGAAGATTTTTCGTTGAGAGTAAAATGTTATATTTAACGTGACAATATCACGCCTGTGTTTAACTGAAGGGGTAGGCAGAGGGGTGCAGTACTATCGCGTTGATAACTGATTATGTAATAAGAATATATAATATACGTTCGCCACTCGTTATTCTCCAACGGTGCAACTGTTCTCTTACATTAGATCCGTTATCACGAAGCTATGTGAGTGCCGTTGCCGTGGTAACTATACGCGAGATACATATGTGGGAGAATATTTTTGTGTTTAAAATTTAAATGAGCTGACATTAGCATAGAAATATGAGGTTCAGGTGAATGAATCAGTACCGTTGGTGTGTCTACTTTACAGAATTTTCTTTTTACAGAATATTTATATATGACAGAATTACATTCACAGTATTTCGACTACGAACGAAACGAAATTTACACGCTAAACAACAAATTACTTAGTTTCAATAAAGTGCATATGGCAAGGAGACTTTGCGCCAAGCACGAATCCTATGTGTGAGTATTGATACTATAAGTATTTTGTCTTCTAATTTGTTAACACGGACATTATTATATTTGGCTAATAAGTGAACGCAGGTGCTCATTTAGTGGAGCAACTGACTAAGCACCTCGAAGAGGAAGAGCAGGTGATTGTAACAGTACCATCGGCGCGGGCGCGCGCGTCATGTGAGTACGCCGCGCTGGAGTTTTTGCCTCAACCGTTACTATCGACCTACCCAACATATATCTATATATTCTATACTCAACTTGTACGATTGAAAATTAACGATTCGCGTCTACAAATTATACAAATTCAACTGGAAGAGGGATGTGACTACAAACTACGAATATGAACATTTAAATTGAAACGTAACATTACGCCTGTAATTCCCGGAGAGGTAGGTGAGGAGGAAGGTAGCTGCTGATCGATTGGTCCTGGGCTCAAATCCCGGGTCAGGTGCTGTTCAATTTTTCAAACTTAGAATGTTTAGTTAAAATTTCTAGTAGTGGCTCTGAGTCTACATTTGTGCCCGGTGTATGGCTATTGCCACTTGGCGAACAATCTATTGGCTAACCACCTATTCAACTGTGGGACGTAAACGTGTGTGTTGAAATGTAATCGTTTCAACAGACTTCTCTTATTACCTCTTCGGGGATTGCAGCCGTGATGTTACTATAAATCATTTTACCAAGACAGGTTACGTTAGATTAGGATTTTGTAAATTCCTAACTAAATTAATTCCTAACCAACTAGTCATTTTCGCTGATTGAATACATTTTTCCTGGCTCCAAAATACGAATACTGATTATTGAAATTGTTATGAGAAAGAGTGCGAGTTTATTACTTAAGTAACATAGCAACAATATACGTTTTTTATAATGTATGCGTTCATTTTCAATGTGAGAAGTGTTTCTCTCATAGCTGCATTAAAATTGCAATGGGCATTAATAAAATGTTCAACTATTTAGATTGTTCAAGAATGAACATTGTTAAAGATTATTGGTGGATGCGGTGAGTAATAATTTAATTATTCGCTATTTTAACGCAGTATACAATATATGTATTCGCAAGGACGATGGACTGGTTTCCGTTTTATGCATTTTAACGAAAAAAAATTAATATTTTCATTGAATAACGAGTTAATTATATTGATACAATTAAAGTTGTTACTGCAATATTATATGAATATTTGTTATAAGATAGCCTAAGGATATGAATATATCAGAAATCAGACAGCAAAAGAATCTAATCTTATAAATATTAGGTATATCATCGCGACATGTCGGTTTCAGGGTAGGTATAGAGCGAGTTGGCACGAAATCAAATATTTCTGTCCTTTTATAACTGATAACCTAATTTTGTACTTTTACTGTTTCATAATATCTGGAAGTTGAAGACTATAGTTAATAGGTACTGTATACAGTTACATAATTACTACATAATTACGTATTGTAACTAATGATGTGAATATATTAAAAGTATCAAAACATTGTAAGTAAATCGATAGCTCTACTATACCACAACATAACACATTACTTACAACGACTATACACAAAATTAAGTCATAGCCAACAGTATTACTACTATAAAGGTTGGAACGAAATTGAAAGATGGTCCGAAATGTGCGTGTAACAGAAATTATACAGCAATTTTCTGATTATAAAGACATTAGCACCGAAAGCTAACTCAGAGCAAGGCGTGTTGGTCACGCTCGTAACAGTTTACGATCAGGGAAAGTGCTATGATGAACAGTTGCCATAGTGCGTAGTGACCATGATTTGTTTACCGAAGACTTAATCATTGGCACATTACTAATGTATGTACGCCAACATGTCATTAGATAGTTTATTTCGACTGGCTTGTTTACATCGGCGTTATTACGGAGTGGCGACTAAATACATATTATGTTTAAATCTTGGAAAATTTTAGGTAAATGGTGTAACGAGTGAGCGTGAACCTACGAGTAGATAGGTATATTATAATAACTCAAGAACACATTTTAGTACGGGCAGTATTATGTCGCTCGGTTGAACGCGTCACAAGCATTTTAAGTTAATAAAATGTGTTTATTTGGCTCTGCATTGCGCTCATGATTTTGAACCCCATTCCCTTTCACTTTGAACAACTTCAATAAATCAACATGTCAAATAAAATTTTACGATTAAAGCGCTTAATTGTGTTTAATTATCTTGAAAAGGCTGACAACACGCTCGCCATCTATTATATGGAAACTATGATTTAACGTAGGTAAATGATTAAAAGTGGGAATACTACACTCTGTCTACTCCTTTGGGGAATTGGACGCGTGATGTTATGTTTGATTCTTTGAAAAGCTGTGACAGCTGGTCCTCGGTGAGGGCCGACTGCACACTAGTGCAGTCGCGCTGCAGAGGCGTGGGTCGAGTCCGATAAAGCTTTATCAGCGGTCAGCGCTCTGCCTCCGACAAAATATACGATTCAGTGTGTCGTTTATATAAACGACATAAAATCACGCTCGTATTTTTCCGAAGAGGTAAGCAGAAGTGAACTGCACTCCCACGACTCATCAGTTATGTTACACGTCCCAGCATGGTGAGCCTTTTGTAAGCATTTCTAAACAGCGAGCACAAATCCAGACATGCCGCCATTGGGAATTTCCATGAAGAAAAACGCAATAATATATTGAAAAAAAAAGAAAAAATAATAATTTATTGCCTATAAATCCTAAGACACAAGTTGATAGAAAAAAAAATGTAATATTAAATAACGGGAAGAGGCAATTGGAGGTGTCTCAGCTGTTGCTAGGCGGGAATCTGATCCCATGTAGCGCTGTTTTTCAGACACCCCCATCTCCCTTAGTTGCAGTGCGGGAGTATTGGTATATCTTCACCCGCCAGCCTTAGCATCTTTACATCAAAATAATGGTAATACGATAATAATATGACCTACAATTATTAAAGTAATTTTACAAAAAAAAAAAAAATGTAAGCAAAAACACCAGTTAACCAGAGAAGTGCAAAAGACAAAAATAACGAAATAAACAAAACGATGCCGGGATCGAACCTAGGGTCTTTTGACCAGCAATCGCACTTGCAACCACCCGATGTACGACGCAGTAAAAACACCTATGTACGTGTTTAATCATATTCCGCACCCAACACCAAATTCAACCTGCTCCTATTACAAAGTTAATCTACTTGACATATCGTTCTTACATTCCACACAGTGTTTACTCAATTATTGACCCAATTTGAGGAACTTTTATCTTTATGTGTCATACTAGTTGGACATGATTGGGTTCCATTATATGTATGTACGCGTGGCGAACTTTTTATGTGAATAGAGCAGTAAACAAAGTAGTAGTAACCAATGCTCGCTGCCAGATAACCTGAAACCTATTTCGAAAGTCTGTTAGGTATAGGACTATTAATCTTAGTGTAAATAGGACCATTAATCTTTGTGTAAATCTTTGTGTAACTTGAGAGGGTTTTTCACCGTCAACAGTACCCTGTATTTTAACTCCCTTGTATAAATTATCTACGCATCAAATTTCATTAAAATCAACCCACTGACTTTGAGATGTGCGAGAACATACAGTTATGCAAATATTTTGTTATCTATTTAAGGTTCAAGCATTACAATCGTGTATGTAACATGTTGTAACAAAGATTTAAAAATATATTTCGTATATCTACAAATTTCTGTGTTGTCGCTGCTTTATGATATGTATTGATGTATATTGTCACCCAGGATTGCAGAAACAGGATTTTTAATAAATGTCCCATTCGTATTTAGTCACAGAGACGATGTTACTGATATGAACCGAGTTGCCGCTTTTAGGTTTAATTTTATATTTCATTGGGATATTTTCTCTTTTTCTGGAGTTAATCCCTGCAGAATTATGATATGGGAATGAATGTTTTTTGTGTGAATTGACCGCAAGAATTTTTTCTAGTTAATATGTTGGCACTTATCAGTAATAGTAATATGTCTCATGTGACCAGTGCGTGATTAAGTCTCGATTGTGGGCGAGAAGAAAGTTCGAGGCGCTATCAGTCAATCCTGTTCAATTCGGTCGAGCAGCGAGCACTGAAACGTTTACAAGATTGAGCTGTTTTCGCTCAGCACTCATCAGAGCAGGTCAATGGGTCGTTGATAGCCAGCCCCTCCCCGCCAGGCATCGTCCTGCGAGCTTCCTCTATGTAAGATAATGGTCGGCAATGTGGCGCATGCAAAACGTTTATTTCGTTATTCATATTTACACGACGTAGTGCTCTAGCTGAGTTCTGGTCATATTTCAACTTTGGTTGGCAGTTGATGGATTCCAGACAGAGTATGGTGTTCGGTGACAGCGAGTGATAGAAAGTAGTCTTGCGATAAGTGTACAGGGCACTTTAGCGATGGGGCCGGTAAAAATAGCCAGTCGGCTACAATGCGCCGAGCAATGCAGCGCCACGCGGGATATCATATTCGTGCGGGGATCGCATGCGGCCGATGGGCAATAAACATTGTTTTATGGAAAGGCGAGCTCCGGCCCGCCCCCGGCTTATTAATAACATTATGCCCGATTAGGCATGTCCCTCCCGGCGCCTGGGGACGACGCACTCCTGTGTTACGTCATCGACTGAAATACGCGCGCGTTTTACACGAAAGTGCGCGGCGCGGCGAGGCGCGGCGGAGCGCTCCCGGAACGATGCTCCGACACGAACAGAATAAAACCGGCCGTCGACAGTGCCAAACCCGCGGTCAACGACTCCCGAAATAGATGCACAACGCGCGCACCTATAGGAAATTAAGAACCGGTCCTCACGCGGCGACACTCTTCGATACCGATAAAAATTCAATTCGAAAGCGGAATCCACCTGAACGATTAATTTACTGCAGCTTTCACCGGTCCCGTTGGCCCGTCGGACCCGGCGGGGGTAAGGTTCTGTTGTATTTCGAGGTTGCAGGTTACGACAACGCGACGTGGCCACATGCAGCGAACGCGTGTCCACAGACCGTGCACAGATCGAAGGTCACGTATATTTGAGCAGCCACGCGATAACCCGCGATAGCGACGACGAACCGTCCAGAATCGAGAACGGCGCGATATCGCGCAACCCCCGACATCACTCGATAACGTGCCCCGCACTCAACTCCAGCCTTATCATGCAGATTATGCAACGAGAATTATTTCATTGTGACAAAACTAACACTGACTCCTTCGGTTACATTGGAACAGCAAAGCGAGGCTTTGCTTCAATCAGTGTACCTTGTGCAAGCCTAACTCGAATGTCGACAACTAGTCTGCGGTATCACCTCGTTCTAGAAGTGGAAGTTATAATATAGAATTTATAAACATAGAAGCGAGGTAGCATCTAAATGACCATAATGCGAGTCGAGTCAAAATGTGGCAATGGAGGTTCGGGCCTTGACCCACATTTTTGTATTCGGAAAGCCAAAACTTTCCACCTACTAATGAATAATGCACTGGATCTCAAATAGCATAAGTCAGTGGGTCTCGTGACTTCAACATTCGAAAGGTAAAGACGGTCCAACGTAACAGCGTGTAAGCTTTTCCAGCTTATGTTCCCAAACATGTCAGTCAGTATGAGCACTGTTGAACTCAAGTTTTTCATGGCGATTGATTACGATCATCAATTAATATTGGAAGCACGTTAAATATTTTTGGTGTATTTTGATATTTCATTTGAACATTTTATTATGAGACTTAATTCGTTTACATCGATTGTATTTAAAATTACAAAATAATGTTTAAAGGAGCAGAAACGAATGCTACGAAGCAAGGTTGGTAGGAATGTCGTACGCGGAGTGTGGAGGCGGCGGTGAAACAGTAAAGCATCGTAGTAAAGTTAATGAGTTGAAAACGCGTGTTCATCGTCCGCGTAAGGAATTTTAATTAGTTAAGTGGGTAATGTGAGTGGCGGCGAGGAAATGGCTGCGCGCGACTCGTGGAGCTGTCGATGGCCACTGTGGTCAATGCGCTATCCACACCACGTACCGCTGTCTAAAGATTTAATAAACTGAAGCACATGGCCAGGCCGATGGAGCACACGATCATTCAGAGCCCACTTGACCTGTGGTGTGCAGCCTCTGCACACGTTAGGTCGCCAGCTTGTTATTGATTAGTGTTGTTTATATCTTGATCTTGTAAATCTAATGTAGATTATACTTTTTTAGGCACAATAATTGATAAACATTACTCGAATGTCCTTGGCCACATACTGAAAACAATCACCACCGTCAGGTGTGTTTCAGATGCCGTAGAGGTTTTTTAATATGGTCTGCTTTTGCCTGGCGATTAACCAAAACTGACCTATAAAGTTACCCTAAATGCGTTTTCAAGTACCTATGTACTTTTGTATATTTGATCAGTGAATTAGAGCCTCATACTTTAATGATATCCTGAAGTTTTTCTACGGGCTCGATTATGATATTGGCACCTGTAAATTAATTCAGGTGTCTTTCAGTGTAAAATTTCTGTAATGAGAGTGTTTGGAGCGTAGCATTTCAAAATGTGAGAGTGAAGTTTAGGAGGTAATTGTTACTACCTGTTGCGAGGTGGCGATGTGGGCATCACGTTATCGGGGTCGGTGCGACGGTGGACACGTCGAAGGCGGCGCGAGGTGGCCGTTACGAAAGTCATTCTCATCAGCTACTTGACATTCAATAACTGTATTGATAACCCGCATTTGTCCACGTCCACAAAAGTCACCC
>DWDV01003502.1:0-10509 GCA_018245615.1 Mimoniades ocyalus | reverse complement strand
GAAAATTTAGTAGTGCCCGACCCGGGAATCGAACCCTGGACCTCCCGTTCGGCAGTCGCACTTGCAACCAACACAACCAACGAGGCAGTCATGAAATAAAGTAGGTCGGTAAAACATATACAATACAATACAATATACTTTATTGCACACTGAGCCTCTGTATACAGAACAACAAAGCATAAGAAAAAAAAAAATACACAAAAATAGGTAAGGAAAAAGGAGTGTGCAATAGGCGGCCTTATCGCTCAAGCAGCGATTTCTTCCAGACAACCTATAAACCTAACAAGTATGTGATCCTAAGTGAATATTACAGAGAACCACTTGCCAAGAAAGTTTATTTGCTAATTTTATACATAAAAAGATCCTGTAAATGTAAATATTGCAATTAAACTCAATGCCCTGCGACATTTCAACCTGTATTGTTAATTTAAAGAAATATGTTTGAGTCACCCACATTCAGTGTCCTACACAAATTTTGGTAAACAAAACGTCTGTGTCATATCTACCAAAAGTTCAATACTCATCTCAGGATCCTCAAAAACCGGTCCAGTGGAACATCGCCGCCCGCGCCGTCCGTGCCGTCCGCCCACACCGTCGGACATCACGCTGTACCGTACCACTGAGATTTATTGGTCTTACTTCGTTATATTTTTTTTGTATCTACTATGTGCTTCATACACATGTGTGTCGTAATGACTTCTGATGTAGCAGTGCAGAAAATAAATGTTGCTTCTCTCTCATAAACGAAATCTTATGACAAAAGTTGTTTCATGGAATTGATAAAAATACAATGATTTTTGTTACGGTGTTTTAGCTGGATTAATAGTACGTTTATTATACACATAATTTCAATTTAATTTGCGTATCTAATAAAAAGACGTCTAGACTATATTAAGAATAAAAACCTCAAACATCTCATGAAACAGTTGCTTCCTTTTGCATGACGATCACTTGAAATCTTATAGGCGGATAAATACGAGAGCCACGTTCCGAGGTTCATTAAAAGGCTATAAAAGATTTAATATCTAAACACTCTTCACATGTACAATAGTACTATAGCAATAACTATAACGGTGTAATTTATACAACAAGAACTGTATACATTAAAGTTTAATTTCTCCTATGAATATATTTAAATACATTTTCGCCATTAGTCTTGTGCCTTGAAGTATACGAGTATATACGGATCACCTGTCTTATAACAGGAACGTTAACAAATTTATAAACTACATTAGATCAATGAATCAGTTAACGACATCCTGACATTTCCAGCTGATGCTACAGAAGTCATAGAAGAGATACCAACTCAAATACTCAGATATCACGACATCTACTTTAATGCCGGACTCGATATCTGGGCTACATGAGTCAGGCCGCGTTGTTCCCTGACTGGTCCGCCTACTGTTGTCCGTCGTCGGGACGCAAAGGCTAAACAAACGAAAACTTAACTGTAAGCACATTATATAAAGAACGAGTGAATCATTTCACAGTTAATGGATTTTGCACATTACTTTGTTAACATAGAGATGTAACATAAATATTTAAATTAAGTACTAAAACGTGAAGCTTAAAAAATTCTTTTTCTTTTACAAGATTAGATAGCTTTCGAACATAGGTCTTTAAACTGATTTAAATACTGACCTACGTCAAGATTAATTAGATAAGCATCTGAACTAGTACGAGCGATTAACTATTCATAGATTGAACGACCGCAAAAACCAGCCTTCGCGTTAATTTTCACTGCCTTTGAAACGGTATCATCCTGAAACCGCTTTAATTCATCTTGAAATTGAATCGAGATTCTAGAACAAATAACTCACGAAGCGTTATAAAAATTACCTTCAACCCGTTACTAAATTGTATAATATAAATATTATAGACAAGAATCGGAATAATACAAACATTACAAATCGCAAATATTGTAATAATAACGTGAAGTAAAGATGCGACAGACTTAAACAATGAAGTAACACAACTAATACCTAACGGGATACGCATTACCGGTTGTATAGGATTACCAGCTCGTTGTTCCAATCACTTAGTCTAGCTAGAGGATGATCTAATGTTACAGCACGTTGAGAAAAAACTAGGCGCGCACCAGACACGCTCGAGTTGCGCATTATCATAAAGAGAACCGTTTCACTCACCGATGTGTGCACCTACATACGTACCACGTCAATGGCCATAAATTATTCATAGACAAATGCATTACAACGATCAAGTGAAGATAAGCAAACTATATCGGTTCAAAACTTACCGTTCAAACATTGCCGTATCGTGCGGGAAAATCATAACCAAGAAGCTACACTGTGACGTGAGCGATAATGACCGAGATTGTAGACATGAGAAATACCACTTGCTCGTCTACTTCAGTACTCGGTTTTGAGTATATTATTCGGCATTTCATTTGAGTGCTCACATTTACAACAGCGCTGGGGGGTCAAGGATATCAAGATAAGGTAAATAATAAGCGCGTTGTTGTATAATATATAGAGACCTTCTTTCAAAAGTTTTTAATACTGTCATTAAAAAAACTATTTCTTATCGAACTACATACATGAACGTACAAAAAATACATAGGTACATATATTTATATGTAATTACTTGCGAATATCCTATTATAATGGCGTACCTATATTTTTTTTACACCTTTGCTACTCAACCGATTATCTTTAAATTACGTACACTTAATTAAGTGTATAAAACTAGGGTACATGGGTAGAACAGAAGGTAACTTTTATCCGGAAAAAAATTCGTTCCCAAGGGATAGAAAAATCAGTTTCATGTGGTCGCCCAACATATCCACGCCGACAAGCCTTCATTGCTTATATGTATTATACATGAATTGTTCAAAGTTAACATCAACGGGAGCGAAGCCGCGGGTACAAAAGCTAGTCTTAGCATATTTAAAATCAACGTCATATAGGTATGTAGTTTTAAAACTCACATAATTACGTCAACAGCCACTGTTTTGAGGTTATCGTAACATTTAAGTCAACATTTTACGCCAACTTTTGATTGTAGTAGCGATTGTAATTTTGACTCGGGAATTTTTAATGAATAATATTCGAACATGGCAACTTTGTTACTTTTGATTGTAAACATAGTCAGTTCTGAGAAAATGAAAATAATAATTTACTGTAAACAAAACTTTATGCATTTCCCGAATTACATTAAAATCAGTGCGGGTGTTTTACATAATTCGTAAGAAAGATATAAAACAGAAAAACGAATAGATTTCATTCAGTAATTTTTTTGCCCTGCGTATAGATATATTTTAATGTTTCGAATGTAACTGACAGTGAAAGTTAATAAATAAATTTTTTACGATAATAATTAGACACTACGACTAGATACATCATTACTATTCATGTCATGTCTAAGAAACGTAAAAACTTTTTAAAAGTTCCCAATTTTATGATTGATGACATTTTATAATACTTTATGATGCCTTAAAATCATGTATACATAAAAAATAATGAAATTGTTACACAGTCTAAAATTCACGTAGATTTTTTTTTAAAATACTAAGGTTATATACATTTTCCTATTTGTTGTGAGTCTGTTCCGAGCAGTTCGATTCGTAGTGTCCTTTAAAGATCACATTTAAGTTTACTGACATAACACGCGACTACGAAAGCGATTGAACCTTGACCTAATTGTGTCACCGTGTATTTTCTATGACTCAGCAACTGCTCATGTTTGTTGCACTTGTCAATGAATGCACATCTGATAACGTATTCTTTTAAAGGCTCGAACATTCTTACATACCCTCTCATTGTTATAGATCATAACCACAGTTTATTTCATAATATCTAACATAAATATTAAAATTTAAATTGAAATTCACGTGTAACTGGTGAAAAATTACTACACTCCTCTGCTTACTCCTTCGGGGAAATATAGATGTAATGTCATGTTATATTGTTTAAATTGACTTTCACTTGAAATTATAATTCACTTAAATTGACTCAAATATAATTGAAATTCACTTATGTTTTATCTACAATATATAATGCGTGTATTTAAACCGCTGATCAGAGAATATTCGCAATAGAATCGTGATAGAATTCTTGAGTAGATTCTTAGAACCATCAAGCAGTGAGCACAATTCAGATCTAAAATTGGACGAATAGTCACATCCATCTGTTCTCATTAGTCATAGATAGTTTACTAGGAATGACTAACGATACTAGTAAAACATTATATATAGGTACTAGGACAATCGCAAGAGATGTATCGCAATTTAATTTCTTAACCCTTTTTCGTAACAATTTACCGTACCGCGGAGCCGCATTGAGCTCCATGGCCACGGTTCGAATCCCAACTAGTCAGGTATCGGAACACGAACTAATCTATTGTTCTTGGTGTAAATGTCTATATCCTATAATTATTATCTTTGTTATCTACATTGAGTAAGAAGCATTATTATGTAAAATTATATTAACAAAAAGCTATTTTCTCGCCATTATATTCTAGCTACATTGAAATTAAAATACTTTCTCTTGTTTGGCCTTAATACGTTCAATAATGGAACGCTCTGCGGTTATGTTAAGCCCGTCGTCGGTGTGAACGAAATTATCGTGAGCCTAATTTTAACATGTGTCAAAATAAAACAAGTACAGTCGCGTTGGAAAGTGTTGGGTACAGATCACGTCGAAAATTGTATCATTCATCAACTATACCATGTAAGGCTATGCGAACGTCTTATAAAATGATAAAGTTATGAAAATAAGTTAATTCTTATTTTAAATGAATATTGAGTTATTGATCATTATATCACACTTCTTAAAAATTTATTTTACATTTTATTATTCAATCACATTGGTGTACATTACATCATTATAACAGTTAATGTTGATGAGAAATATAAATAAATGACAATAAAAAACAGCGTTCATTACATAAGAATTTCTTATAATTCACATAAGAATCTTAATTTAATTGATCACTTAATTTATCTTATTCATTTGTAAGAGATAGCAACAGCGTACTGTTTTAAAATTCTACGTTCCAACTCCGGGGGTCTTGGATTCAATTTTCAGATATCTCTGTACAGTGTTATGTACGTTTTTAAAATTAAATATCACGCGCCATAAATGTGAAAGAAGAAAGCGGAAAGAAACTTGCAAGCCTATGACTGCTTCACAAAGATCGCTAAGGCATTTAAAAAATTTAAAGGCTGCCAACCCGCATTTGACGAGCACAGCACAAATCTTCTACTCAAAGGAGACCCGTCCGACAGGTTTATAAAAATAAGTAGTAGAATTATGTTTTGTTTGTGTTCTTCAAATAAAACTAAAATCCTCAACTGTGCAAGCCATATTGATCAAATTATAAACATCACATTGTTTTATGTTACCACTAATATTACAAATTCGTTTCATTGTAATGTGACTGGAGATCTATAAAGCACGTATCATTAGAACTACACCAATATGTCCGCAAGTGTCACACTTAGAGGATATGTACTGTCACTCAACTCGGGCCATATTAATACGAATTAGGCCACCTTACGGTTCTAAAGCCGCGTGCCATTTTATTTATCGTTACTTGTCCGAACATGTTAAGTTATTACAATCTGTGTTCTGATGATGTACGATTTAATTGAAAAAAATATCGAGATTTCAAACTATAGCATTGGTTTCTGAAGGAACACGTCATGTCTTCTCTTCTCTTCTTCTCTCTGCCTATACCGCAAAGAATCTGATGTCATGATATTCATAATATAATAATAACGTGTTCTTTATATCGTAAATAGTAGATTAAGTTTTGGGTTCCCAAAATATCTATGTGCACTATTTTATCTAAGAATTTATTGAAACAAGCTACGTTGTATACAAAATGTTCTTTGATATGTTGTGAAATAATTGACCTCTCACAAGCATCGAACCTAGTTGACGCAAACATTCAGGGCACCCTACGGTTCTGTCAGCGCTTGTCACTTTGGCGCGCAACTGTACTTAATGGACCTTATTTCTTTGGCTGTTTTTAATGGCGCCCTCCCGCCCTAAGTACTCGCGACGAGTGTTTTATTCTTCACGGCTACAATTCATTGACAAATAGCGAACTATAGTAGATTTTTATTTGTATTATTATACGTTTCAATTGAATTGAATGACTTGGATATTTTATACTGAAGGGATTAGCCCATTACCAGACAATTATCACAAGTAGCCACTGCCGCGAACGAATCACCATATTCCCTTTATAAAGTACTAAAAATAGTATGTGTTTAAACTTTTAACATTAAATTCTTATTGTACTTATTAATTTCAAATAAGATGGCATGAGATTAGACCGTTAAGGGGTGTCGGTCGTGTCGTGACGCGTGAAAAAGAACTCCACATTGTAAATACCTTTTCTTATTGGCCCTTGCAGAGAAGGAAGATTACCAAGTACTTGAGCATAATTATCTAATAAGGCAACGTGAAAGGTGCTACTGAAGTGACCAATTGAATAATTTATAAAGTTTTTGTAACAGCGAAGGTTTTTGTAAAACATCGAATGGTCTCCAAGGTCCTTTGTAGACATTAACTCATGGACCGTTTTAAATCATTCAGACGAGTTTTAAAACGTTTTACTTAATGATTCTTTTTGACTGACAGTTCAATTAGAGGGAACATTTAAAACAAATGTAAAGTTATATATTCATGAATTCCCATGAAAGAACTTTCGTGTAATTGACTACGTCAACGCATGAACTTCGTTAACTTAGACTTCGTTAACTCCAGACCTAAAGATATACAATAACCTAAGCTATTTACGTGACACAGTAATAATTGGCTTATTGAACAAGATATAGTCATACCACTACTACTACTTAGACGGAAGTTTAGATAAAGGTAAGTTAAGTCTATGAATGACTTTCCAGCTTGAATGACGGAAAAAACAAAGTGAACTAAGATCGATTCAATTTTATTTATACATATGCGTACTGCATACAACCCCCTCCCCTTCCCCCCTTCTTCCGTCTATTCCATGGTCTATCGCTCGACAGCTATCGCAGTACATAACAGCTAAGACGTAATGCCCAATGAGGCGCGTCACCTCGTTTCAACCATATTATCTACTGAAAAGAAGGCGAAAGTGTTCGGTCAGCGAAAGTTGTTCATTCTTCACTACGCACCTAAACTACCCATAAAGTCTTAACTTCAATGTTCACGGCTGTTGTCGTACCAACGGCGATTAACTGAAAAATTATAGCGGTCAAGAATCAATAATGCTACTCTGTACCTATGAAATGGAAAACGATGACCAAGAGATATGCTAAGTAGCAAAGACTCATGTAGTCTGCGGTCAGGACTACGTCAGCGCGACCACAATGGATCCATCTACCGATAAATGCAAACTGCATAACAAATAATTCAAGAGAGCCGAGAGTTTTCCCCCCGCTTTTAATCTTGGTTTATTTTCATCCAACATTATCTAACCATTAATTACGAGTATTATTATTACAAGTAGTGCCGAGACATGTCCTCCATATTTTTGTCTCTTAGTCTGCTGCTATTTGTAACGCTATTAAAAGCAAATATTTTTGTATTAACATAATAATATGATTAAATCAATATATGATGTACCTTATGATAAATGATTCGAACTTGAATAGTACTGAAATACTGACAGATTAAAGTATTATAAGTTATTATTAACTTCGTTTTTCCGCAAAAATCCTAATATTTTCAGATCGTATAATGAGATATAAATGCAATAATGAAAATAGTGAATTCAGGGATTGGTGAATGACAAATAGGCAAATAGGGAGTGAATTAAAATATACAGCCCAAATTCCCCATAATTAATTTATATTATATAAATCAATTGTGGAGCGTGTTCAAAAGTAAAGTATTACGTAAAAGTTTAGAAACACTTCTTTTGCCGGTTAAAGAAAACGCCCTGACGTATAACGTTTAGGACTTAGTACTCTTAAAAATACCAGGTCACTGAAACATATGAGAGACATCAAAGAATAAAAAAGAAATTCCATCGCTTATCTGACTGTAGTGCAGCAAGTGTGTAAGGCCACAATACAATGCTTCGACCTCCGCGCTTGTCTGTTTTGAACAGGTCGCGTTTCACTGCCATTTTCATACACACAACGGTACAACTTTTTGAACAAAGCCCACCATATATAGCTGCGTTAGTCATCTAAAAGCTTAGAAGATTGCAACATGTCCCAGGTAGGACGTCATACTTACACGAACTTTATACTATACCTCTGCTAACATTCAAGATTGTAGATGTTAATGAGATTGTTTTTACTTCGATATTCTGTAGTGGGCAGGAGGTCATTTGGCAAGCGAAAAGTCATAGGCTAATGGAGCGCAATAAAGAATCTGTCCATTTATAAGCGAAGATGGCAGAGAAAATAAAAATAATCCCATACAGCGGTCATCCTAGCTATTATTACAGATATAGATAATGCCCTAAGGATATGACAAAAGTATACATAAGTAGGTATACTAAAACACATTGCTTTATTTAGACATTTACAAACTTATACATACATAAGTATACAAAAATACAGAGTACAGAACCAAAATATTTAATAACCCGAAGGGTGAGCAACGAAAAGGACGCGTCAATTGTTCCTTTTTCGAATTCATGTTGTATACAACGTAATCCGAAAACGATTCGGTGTCTAATCGACGCAATGCTGTTGTGGCCACGTACGAGCATTGCTTGAACATGTAACGAATATATTATACGGATAACGTAGCAGTTGAGACGAGTGCATGCGATTATCCACACTATTGACACTCTGGTCACGTACTGCATACGAGTGTAGCGAACAGGTTCATTGGATGTAATAAAATAATTACTGCTGTATACAACATAGTCATCGGAATATAAAATACTACTATTTATTATTATTAAAGTGGCTGGTAGTGGTTGGATGCGAAAAGGTGAAGATCGAGCTCAGTGGCGTGCTATTAGCAGCTGTTAATGATTATTATTATTATTTGTCATTATCATTACTATTATGACGGGAAGTTCGAAGTCTCCGAAGTCGAGACACGTGTATGAAGAAGGTGATGATTTTTTGCACTCTGCGCTCTCTGTCTACACCGTAAGGGGCATGACGTAAAGATTTAATGACAATACTAACGTTTTACATCTGTTTTAAAAATAGAAAACTGGCTCGTTGGTCACCAGCTATTAAACAATTCATATCCATGTTCCGGCGTGTGCGCTCCAGAAACCATGCGCGCGACCTTCAAAAAAAGACCAGTATGCCAGTCATAACTCCGCAATCGAATTTATGAAAGAAGATACAACCAGCAGTTGTACCAATAATACACGTACTGTTAAGTAAATACACTGGTTTTTTTAAATTTATTTATTCATGTAGACAGAGAAACAAGAGAAATAAAATGGACATGAGCAGTTGTACAAGTTTTATATAATTGCACGGGTAAGAACGCATAACGACTTCAAGACGTTTTATACAATTTTATACTTCATAATAATAAAAAGACATTGATTGAATGGTGAATTAAGATTTGGGTTGTGAGTCTGGATTTTTAAGCACCTCTCAGTGCCAACGAGTTTTACGCGTTTGTATATCGTACATTCACACGACTCGCTCAGGGATTCGAACCTAAAGTCCTTTGTGCAACAAACCGGAATATACCAAAAGGAGCGATGGTGCACAAGTTGATTCATTATCCAAATCTTACATTAATATGTGCTTAAATCTATCTTTTTGCATTCATATCAAATATATACTTACCTTACATATACAATCCTCGAGAGCGTCATTCCCATGCGTACGAGTATAAAAAAAACCAGGGGAAGCCCCAATTGGCCAGGAGGATACACACGACAGTACGAATAGAGAATTTTTCCTTGTTGTTCATAGGAATTGGCAAAAAATCAACATCTAAATATTTATCAAATTACATTCGCGACCAATTCACCCATGGAATGATAGGTATTCGATGCAATAGGCTCACCGCCTATTCCATGGGGTACATAACATAATAGGCGAAGTGCGGGAGTACGACACTCCTCTGCCTATCCCGTCGGGGAATACGGGCGTGATGGCATGTTAACTAAAGGTAGAACCATGTATTGTTTAAGATTTAAATATCGTTATGTTTGTATCTATCGAAGTAGACACGTGGCCAATCTTATCCGCCGCGCATCAACAAACAATGAAGAGAAAGGGCTGAGCAATCGGCGGGATACTGCAAACTCAGCTTCGCAATAGTAATTTATCATCACTATCTGATGTACAGCGGCTTCCTCGAGTTAATGAGAGACGGTATTTCTTGGGGAGTGCTCAGCTGCCATGGAACATTAATAACGTCTGTAGTAAAAAAAACCAGACACTCAGAATCTTTCACTTTCTCAAGAATCGTAGCTGCTGATGTTATTAATTATCAATAGGATTAACTATCGGTTGGTATAACGGCAAAAAAAATATTGTGAGGAATGTTCATACCTACGAGTACAACAGTTTTCTCCAGAACGTTTTCTAAAAAATAAAATAATACAAATGTAATT
>DWDV01003501.1:0-10509 GCA_018245615.1 Mimoniades ocyalus | reverse complement strand
TGTTCGTGTTTATGGTTGCTTCAATGAGACACCTCGATAGCGATTAAAATCACTTTAATTAGCGATTAATTACATGATTATAGTTGTGAGGCAATGAACGAAAATTATTAATGTGCATAGGTTGGAATTCAGATTTGGAGTGCCTTCATTCTGATTGACGATGGTGTCGAGAAGCGGCCGCGCCCCGCGCGTCCCTCTCCCTCGCTCCCGTAGTGGTGGTGATACTAGGCGATGTACAAGCGCGTAGACATGCCCCCCGCCTTGGAGCATCAGCCTCCAATGGTTTCCGGAACTGGTAGAGGACACAATTTAGGGTATGTCCTCTGGATCAATCCATTGGCTGTTTTTATGTCAGCCACTCGTGCTATTCCATCCTTTCCGAGGTAGGTTCGGACAACTCTGCCTAAATGCCATTTCATAGGGGGCAGATTGTCTTCTTTTATGAGGACCAGCATGTTAGGCATCAAATCGTCCTTACTGTGTTGCCATTTTGTTCTCGTTTGGAGCTCTGCTACGTATTCTTTGGCCCACCTCCTCCAGAAGCTCTGGCGCATTTGTTCGACGCGCTGATATCTGTCCAGGCGTAGCGGCGGCACATTTATGAGGTCTTGACCAGCAGGTGCGACGAGCGGTCGGCCGATCAGGAAGTGAGCCGGAGTAAGAGGAAGCAGGTCGTTGGGGTCAGAGGACAAAGGATATAGGGGTCGGGAATTGAGGACTGCTTCGATTTGTGACAATAGTGTGGCGTACTCCTCAAAAGTAAGGTTCGTGTTTGCAACCCGACGAATATGATGTTTGCAGGATTTTACACCTGCCTCCCACAAACCACCAAAATGAGGCGAGTATGGTGGAATAAAACTAAATTTTATATTTTCGCTACTACAAAAATTAATTATACTTCGACTATTATTTTCTAGACATTTGGACAATTCCTTTAATGCGCCGACAAATGTTTTACCATTGTCCGAAAAAATTTGTGCGGGCTTTCCTCGACGAGATATAAAACGTTTCAAAGCTAATATATAATTATCGGAGCTAAGACTCGTAACCAATTCTAAATGTATTGCTCGCGTAGTGAAACAAACAAATAAACAAATGTAACCCTTTTCTAATTTGGCACCCCTTCCTTTACGATTTAATATGAATATTGGCCCAGCGTAATCCACGCCACAACGTAAAAATGGATACCCTACTTCAAGGCGTTCAATGGGTAAGTTGCCCATCTTCATTGTTAGCGCTTTGCCTTTATAACGTAAACATGTAATGCACTTGTGAACTGTATTCTTTGCTAAATCACGACCCTTCAGTGGCCACCAGCTGTCCCTTATCGTAGCTAGGAGCAGTTGAGGTCCAGCGTGAAGAAGGCGTTTGTGTTCGAACTGAAACAATAGACGAGTAAAGATGTGCTTCGAACATAACAAGATAGGGTGTTTTTTATTATATGAAAACGATTCAGAATTACCTAGTCTGCCTCCTACTCTAATAAGATTATCGGAATCTAAAAATACATCGAGACTAGAAATATTTTTCGTCGGTTTAAATGGTAAATTATTTTTTAATGCATTATACAAGTCGGGAAAGGACATCTGCTGTGAGATGCGAGCCAAATATAGAACTGATTTATTCAATTCATCAACTGTTAGTATATTAAGCTTACGATCTGATTTGATTTTAATACGCGAATTAGATATAAATCTTAATACATAAGCTGCAGTGCGTTTCATACGATTAAAATTTGAAAAACGTTCGAATGTAAAAATGTTAATATTATGATTTGATTTTGAAATAAATGCATTTGTATTTAATTTTAATTCAGGTAAATCGGTATAATTAATTTTATCATTTTCATATGTTAGTATGAAATTTTTATTTTTACGTAAAAATACTGGACCGTGCCACCAAATATCCGAATTTTGAAGTGCGTCCAGCGCCAGCCCGCGGGACAGAATATCGGCTGGGTTGTCTTTACCAGCAACGTGCAGCCATGGCAACTCGCCTGTTAGTTCATTAATTTGTGTTACTCTGTTCTGCACAAATGATTTTAACAGATTTGGTGACGTCTTAATCCAACATATAATTATTGTCGAATCTGACCATAGGTAAATTTTATTGAAATTTATTCGCCAAGATTTAATTATCTGTTGATACAGCTTGGCACCTACTAATGCTCCGCAAAGTTCTAGTCTCGGCATTGTTACCGGCTTTATAGGTGCGACTTTGCATTTGGCAATAAGCAATCTGACTGTTATTGATGAATAATCATCATATGTACTTACATATGCACAAGCACCATATGCGTCCTGAGAGGCGTCCGTGAATATATGTAAGTCAGTGTATTGAGTGTATGACCCTCTAACGTGACGGGGAATTTTTATATTATGTAAATATTTGAGTGATGTAATGAAATTTAGCCAAATATTAACAATATTTTTAGGTACAGGATCGTCCCACCCTAATTTACATAGCCATAACTTCTGTAACAATATTTTTGCAGTTATTATTGAAGGCGCTAACAAGCCTAATGGATCATAAATCTGAGATATAACAGATAATATTGTGCGTTTTGTAATATTGTTCAAATTTTGATCGATCCTCGTAGTGAAATGTAGCAGGTCTGCGGACGGAGACCAACCTAGACCGAGAGTTTTAGTTAAAGAATTTTCACCTAAAGACAGTTCCTTTGTTTCATCAGTTATAAAACTATCAGTATTGAACATCCACTTCCTTAAGTGAAAGCAACCGGATTTTAAAACATCGGAAACCTTGTTACAAATTTCTAATAAATAATTTTTATCATCATGACCCGTTATTAAATCGTCCACAAAGAAATCTTCGCGAATAACGCGTGCGATTGTGTCATCGTTGCACTCCGCCGCTAATTGTTTGATGCATCGAATACTTAGATAAGGAGCCGAGGCAGTGCCGTAAGTTACCGTATTAAGTTGGTATACACCGAGATCATCCGATTTATTTTCTCGCCAAAAAATTAATTGTAAGTTTCTTTGATCAGATTGAATGTTAATTTGTCGATACATTTTTTCTATATCGGCACTAGCAACATATTTAAATTGCCGGAACCTTAATAATATAGAAAAAAGATCGTTATGTAAACTAGGTCCAACTAATTGAATATCGTTGAGCGACTTACCTGATGTTGTTTTAGCACTCGCATCAAATACCACTCTAAGTTTTGTGGTAGTGCTATGTTCTCGCATAACGCCGTGATGCGGTAAGAAATAATTTGGTGACGAATATTCTGAAATACGACTCATGTGCCCCAGGTGTATATATTCTCTCATGAATTCACAATATAATTTTTTATATTCAGGCGCGCAACGATCTAATTTACGTTCAAGAGAAATAAATCTATTTAATGCGTGCGTATACGAATCTCCCAGTGTGTCACTAGGCTCAGACAACGGAATGCGTACGTAGAACCGCCCGGAGTAGTCGCGATGCGTAGTTCTCTTAAATGACTGTTCGCATAAAATATCTGTTTTTGTTTGATTTGATTGCATAGGTGTTTCTTCCAACTCCCAGAATTTTCTAATTTGTGTGTCTAATGATTGCGAATAATTGCATTGGATTCCATTTAAGCGCGATTTTTTATGGTTTAATAGTGAACCCGAAATTATCCAACCCAACTTAGTATTCTGTAAATAAGGACCACTACTTAAGCGAATTAATCCGTCATTTAAAAGCTCCCAAAACTTATCTGCACCGATCAACAATTCTATTTGTGATGGCGAATGAAAGTTAGGATCCGCTAACTGTACATTGTCAGGGATAATAATGTGCGATTTTACACCTAAACGTGGCAACGGAGCTGTGATTTGAGACAAAACTAAACAATTAAGGCGCGTATTATAGTTATTCGTTTTCGATCTCATAGTTAGCTCACATGATTGTGTGGAATGAGTCACAGAGTTACCGATGCCCGTCACTTGAACTTTGGACTCCAACGGTGAAATTTTTAATTTTCTACATAATGGCTCCGCCACAAAACAATGCTGGCTGCCATTATCTAATAATGCGCGAGTAGTGTAGTATTTATTATTGACATCTGCGATCTCCACTAATGCTGTGGACAGTAATACAGTCTCTAGTAATGAATGAGTTGTATTATTGTTGTCATGCTTGTTTATGTGCTTCGTATGTGCAGTAGAATGTAATAACGTGAAGGATGCATCTTGCGGCGATGATTGTGCTTGCGCCTGTGGGACGTGTACGACAGCGGAGGATGTGGATGCACCGGTGTCGTCACGGACATCAGTGTGAATTAAACTATTGTGCTTTTTATTGCATAACTTGCACGGACCGAACCAACACTCAGTGATTGAGTGGCCTACGCGTAAACAATTAGGACACAATTTTTTATCGTCGATTAACTTTAACTTATCTTTAATTGACAAATTCAAAAATAAATTACAACTATACAATGGATGATTGGCGTTACACATACTACAAATTCGAGAACGTTTTGAGTTAATGGAATTATTTGTAGTTGATTTATTTTGAGATGAAATGAAATTATGAGTTTTATTTTGTTGATTTGAATAATTTACTGATCTTTTAGAATTACTGTCAGCCGGAATTTTACTATGCGATAATTTAATCGTCTCTAAAACGTCGGCCCTATTTTTAAGAAATTTAATCAGATCATCAAGTGTTAAACGAGAATTTGGCTGATTTTGATTATTTAAAATTGTACCTTTATAATTTTCCCATTCTCGTTCCGTCGACGAGTCTAATTTCGAGGTAACCAAATAAATAATAAGAGTGTCCCAAGACTCCGTCGGTTCGCCTAGCGTTTTAAGAGCACGAATATTTTTCAAAATGTGATCAATTAATTTCCGTAACAACATGGGTGATTCTTTGTTCATTGACGCATATGAAAATAAAGCCTTCACATGATTTTGCACGAGTAAACGACTATTATTATACCTATTTTCTAATAAATCCCAAGCTATTAAGTAATTTTCAGATGAAAATTCTAGTGATTTAATTATATTAAGTGCATCACCTGTGAGAGAGGAGCGCAAATAATGAAATTTTTGAACGTTGTCGATTTCTTTATAATTGTGAATTAATGATAAGTAAGTATCTCGATACTCCAGCCAATGGTCATATGAACCGTCAAACGAAGGCAACGTTATTATAGGTAATTTTATTTGACATGTGCCCTTTGAATGATTTGGAATATTATTACTATTTATAATGCATTTAGCTTTGGCTACGTAGGCAAAATACTGATTTTCGAATGATTCTCTTTCCGAAATTTCTTTATCAATGTTACTATCAGGAACCTTTAAATCTATTTCATCTTGTATTTCCGTGTACTGATGTAGCAACGACTCAGCCTTTTTAAGGCGCGTTTCAAGCTCGGTTTTAATTAATTCTGATATCTCATCATCTAATGAGTCTATGTATTTGGTAAATAACGTGCATTTCCCCTTAACAATACCCCTTCTTTTGTTAAGGTCCCGTAGAATATCCTCGTCGCTAATGTCGAATGACGCGGAAAGCCTTTTTTTTGTCATTTTATATAAACTGTAACGCTTAATAAAATGTTACCTTTATGTGAATAAGCAGAAGAAATTTTAAAACGTAAAACCACGTGTTGCGCCGCGCGCCCTCCGTGACCTCTGCGCGTGCGCAATGTCACAAGCCTACGCCAGGAACAACCACACTATTTCCACTAATGAAACACTGGATTAAGACAAAAGGAATGTAAAAAGGATTGGCCTGACCTTATTTGCTGATCCGATGATGCTGCGTGTCGATGAACGTCCGATTTATGCTGGTCGCTCGTTTTTCCTCTTATTTTAATCCGGCTCGAAGGACCAAACTTGTTCGTGTTTATGGTTGCTTCAATGAGACACCTCGATAGCGATTAAAATCACTTTAATTAGCGATTAATTACATGATTATAGTTGTGAGGCAATGAACGAAAATTATTAATGTGCATAGGTTGGAATTCAGATTTGGAGTGCCTTCATTCTGATTGACGATGGTGTCGAGAAGCGGCCGCGCCCCGCGCGTCCCTCTCCCTCGCTCCCGTAGTGGTGGTGATACTAGGCGATGTACAAGCGCGTAGACAAGTAGTATCTATGAAGTAGAATTATTATAGTATCTATGAAGTTTCTCTTGACATTTCACTGTTGATTGTATGCAACGGTAAACTCAATGTTTACCTCGATAAATTTTCACATCCTTGAGTTATAATGGAATTAATAATAGGATGTAACATCACGCCTGTACTCCCCGAAGGATAGGCAGGTGAATGTAATACACTCCCATGTTTCACCAGTTAAGTTGAAACCATTACCATTAGGTGGTGAGCCTATTGCCATATACCGGACACATATCCAGACTCCGAGTTACTACCAAAAAATCTAATTTAGAAAAATCAATTAGGTCAGACCCGGAATTTGAACCCAGGATCAATCGATCAGCAAATCAACAAGTCAGTCGGTAATGAATGATAGAAATTATTGCAAATCCTTTAATACTAGTCCTAAAGTAATCCACACTGAAATATTTTGACTCAAAAAATTGGACTAAGTTATATGAAGTGAATAATTGTTCCAGGTGACAGTCTGACCCCTAAGCACGCGTCGCCCGCACTTATGAACAACACGGGCGCGATAAAGAAGTCCCCGTCGGCGTTCCTGGGCGAGAACTCGTCGCTGGTGAACCTGGAGCGCCTCCTGCAGCCGGTCGTCGCCGACCCACCCGCACCTAACCCCTTCGCCGCAGAACCCCCGAGACAGCTATTCGCGCAGCCCCCACCGGTAATTTTGCTAGTTTTGTTGTAAATGTTACTGACCACTTCACTATAGACTCGAACAGATCAAGAATCATGATCATTTATATTATATATAATATCAGACAAAAGTATTAACAGGATGTTTGCTCAGTTTTCTGCTTATACATGCAATATATTTCTAATTCCTTAACAAATAATAGGGAATGAGTCCCGTGTATAATTATCGGGTTAAATGCAAGCTGAAATTTGACAGTGAAACAAAAGCCCGCTGTGTGCATTACATATTAAGATAATGAATACATATTGACATCATCCTCCACAGGCGAAGTTAACGATCAACGAGTTAAAACAACAGCAGATGGGCATAGCGCCGCCGCTAGCGGGCGTGCCGTTCCCCGCGCCGGCGTCCCCGGCCTTCGGCGGCGGGCTGTCGGCGGCCGGCGCGACGTCGGCGCCGCCCGCCGACCCCTGGGCGCCGGCCGCGCGCGCCGCCTCGCCCTGGTCGCCGCCGCCCACGAGACACACGCCCAACCCGTTCTTGTCCTAGCCTCAGGTCCGAGCCCCAACACTATTGTACACCACATTGTAAGATAATACACACTACAATAGAAATAAAAAAGTAGGGGAAGAGCAGTAGATGTTATTATCGCTAAAAGAGAGATCTCGTCCAGACTACCTTAATGTTAAAGATTATTTATATAGAAAAAGAGAAAACAGTCTTCTGTTTTCGGTTTTTATTGTCACAAAGTTTTAAAAAATATCAATTTTATTCTATTGGGGCCAATGAAAAGTCTGCTTTTATTATATTTTACATAGTTTAATTCAATATAATCCGAGTGGAACAACACTCAACCTATTTGTATTGCATGATGTACAAAGCAATTTTATAATCTCGGTCCGCTGGCAGTATAAACACGAAACATCACCATTTGTGTAATAAAAATATTTTACTTTGTGGCACTGAATAAATATAAATGTAATATGAAACTTGCATTTTCCAGTCGAGAGCGCATCGCTGCGCCGCGCCGCCGCCGCGTGCTGTTATGTTCTGAACGAGTTCTTACTAACCTTACACTACCATCAACAACGTATGCGGGGAACCAGAAATTAAAATACAAACACAAGAAGCATCCCTTGAAGTATCGATTAGTAATAACGTGAAAAAACCATATGACGAATTCAAAAAGAACTTGACATGTGACTGAGTTTTGAGGTACTATTCGAAAAGAGAGACAGGAGATGATGCTTCCCTGTTGTGTTATAGAATAAAATTTGGAAAGAAGTCATTTGTAGTCCCGCCAGCCGTCACGGTTAAATTGCAACATTTCAATACATTTTTCTTATAAACTTTAATTTAATTATGTGAAAATATATACAATGATGTAAAGAGATTGATATGTGACGATATTTAATATATTATTAAAAACATGCTTCATTTGAAATAAAATTATTTGATTGAAATATTCACAAAGTGCTCTGTGACATAGGATTCTTATTCTCACAATCTTGTGATAAAGAAAACTAGCTTATTAATAAAGAAATAAATCCTATTCATTGTACGTAATGCAGAGAATTTAATGTGAAGTCTAGTTTAACCTGAAATCTAGTGAAACCTGAGATATGGTTGAAATGCAGCCTCTGAAGCTTCGTGGTTAAGGTCAATTTGTATTTTTCTTTCAAATTCCATATTTGTCATCAAATTTTCATATTAATCACCTGACATAATTGTATCACTATATATCTAAATTTTATGGTACAATAATTAAAACACTAGTCTTCGAATTATGGGGGAATATTTTTAGAAAACACGTTACAATATAATGTTGTCACATATTAAATCTATAATGTAAGTTATGAATATTGTTATTCTTTTTCTAATGTTTCTTACATATTTTTATATATTATAAGATTCGATCAAATTTTATTTTCTTTGTAACGTATACAATTTTACTGTGTTTTTGTGACATGTACTATCTTTCCCAATGCAATTATTCACATTCCGTACCATGTGGCGAAATACAAAATTTGACTTTTTTTCACCGATAATGAAAAATTGAAACATTACAAGTATTAAAAAATATATGTAAATTATTCTCCGCGGGTGCGTTGATGTTAGAAATTCTCCGTTGACTCACGGGCAATCTGTCGCGTACGATAATTGTATTGACAAGTTGAAATATGCCCGCCCCGCGGCCATTGCCGTGATATTAAACGTGAATGTAAAACGATAGCCACTTTTGTACTGTATTTAGGGAAAGTAATAAAATAAACGTTTATGTAGTAGAGGGTGGCGTCGGGGAGACGGGAGCTGGGGGACGGCGGGTGGCAAGACTTAGCGGTCGCGTGTAATGTTATATGTGGACAAATTATACAAATGAGACCGCCTCACAGTCACATTCCATCGATGACACATATATTTCAATCGGTCTCGAAGCTTAAAGATTTTCTGATCAATCGATTTTTGTACCAAATTAATAACAGATAAATTGGTGTACTAGCGTACGTCTTAAACGTACTGTAAGCATTTACACGTTTGGTAGTACACTGAAATGCGAGCGACGGCTTCGCCCTCCGCCGCCGCGGCGCCGCCGTCGGCTCCCTGCGTGTACTTCTGTGAACGAATGTTCGGACCATCCCCACGCGCACATCGGTATATTAGATTACCTTAGATATTGTAGGATCAATAGATTTTTACTGTTGTTAACAGGATCCCAGAGGACGTCGTCATCTCCATGTGTAATTCCAAAATATTGCATTATTTAAAAACGTTAAATAACATATGCCGAGTGAATATTATGTAATAATAGACAACTTTAAGATGAGACTGTCCCCTGCGATCGGAAACGCAACTAAATTGGCTGTAAGGGGTTTACGAGATACTGAGCGGGGGGGTTTAAAGTTGTGGCGGTGCGGAGTCACAGCTGAACTTGTATCATGAGAACTGTCAAGTGATGACAGGTGGAGTGTGACCATATGACGTCATAGTTCAAATGTGACACCGCACACAGCCTCACGGTCAGAACGACGACTCAGGGAGGAGTGGGAGATGTTAATCGTGCCTTAGATAAACAGTTTTTTGTATTGTATTGACAGTCGGCATGTTGCGAATCGATCTACACATACAATCATATCTTTCGACATATGCCTAGATGTCCCGTCCCGTGCCATCTGTTCCACACAATTTTAACATTGCCTAATACATTTTTTAACGTAAATTTAAATTAATACCCTCTAAAATTATTTTTTCACTTTAAATGATCACGTTTGTATTTTGTTGTATAGCAATTATTAAAGAATTTTATATCAACATATTCCCTCTGCCGTTTATGGACTGTGGTCTATGGACAGTTTGAAGTTTTTTTTGCTATTGCAACATTATCCAGGAGCTTATAAACTGCATTGTATTCCATTTTTTAATGCAATTTGAACAAGTCGTCGTTCGTTACTATGCCGCCTGTCGATTCTTACATAGCAATATTCTGTCGATATTCGGCACCTCGTTTAGATTAGTGTCCGAAAATTAATCGTTTTTTGTACAGACACTATTTCGCCGCAACTTTCAACTATAACGCTACGTGATAAGTGTACGTTCTTAATTATTAAAATATTATTTATGGTGTCCTCGCAATTGCTTCATTATCAAACTTGGCTTATTGATGTTTCGATGAATTTTGTACTTACAAATTATTGTAGTTTCGCGAAGGTATGTCAATGCGATCGACGTTTCTACATGCCGCGGG
>DWDV01003500.1:0-10511 GCA_018245615.1 Mimoniades ocyalus | reverse complement strand
CTGTACTCCTCATCGCAGCAATAAACACCTGCAAACAAACATACGTATATAACAACATATCTTCACGCCAGCTCCCTTACGGAGTAGGTAGAAACCACCTAGTGTCAATTATCTATATACAATTATATTATATTTTTAATCTGACTTTAGTCTCATTTTTATGAAGGTATAACGTAAAAGGTGCAGAGGTATAGACCTCTCGTAATCGGACGGGACTAATACATAGCTCCAGCAGTGGACTCCCAAATGCTTATGGATGAAACACGAGAAAAGCTTCAGGTCTGAAAAGATAAAAATATTTAGCACTCGGCACTCTCCGCCTAACCGATAAAGGACTTGGGGTCGGTCCAATATGTTATTTTTATATTAAACATTATATTCAGCTCATATAAAAATACTTATTTATTAATCATTCAACCTTCAAATATAAAAAGACCGAATGTTACATGATTAAAATCGCCAAAATCGAACCCCTAGCCCGCTTTGCGTGTACATACAATATTAAACCTGGCTAACCAATAACGCGTTGTAATTAGATATTCCAGGCATCTCCTTATCTGAACGCCGGTGTTAATGTTGTAGTAGGTACGTACTACATATAATAGGCAGTTATTGTGTGTAGAATTATGTTACCGCTCCGTCCAGTAAAAACATTGTCTAGGAAAACGGTTTTGTTTTTAGAGCGCCCTAAAGTGCTAACATTGACGTGACACGGGAATTGAAAATGTGTTATGAGACGAAAGGTTTTGTGTAAAATAACACGCGGGAACACACTTAAATATAAAGATTTTTTTGTAAAGAACCTTTCTTGACAAAATAGGCCAGAAGCTGGCTGATAGGCGAGTCAGAAATCTTCGAAAACAACGCCCGGGTTTGACGAGAATTATGAATGTAGGAGAAAAGCGTATAAGGTTAGATCACTCCGTTACAATTATATAATTATAATAACAATTAATTGTAGCTTGAGTGTAGTGACTCAGAGCGCAACAATCTGAAAATCATAATTTGTTCTTAAAAATTATATATTGATTATGGGGATCGGGTTCAATAGAATATTTCTATTCTTCGGAGATGTTTTAACAAACATTCACAATTTCGAAGCGAATGTAAGATTGTTGTGAGTAAAATCTGTCTTATATGGATACTATCGTTTTTGAATGGGACAATAAATAACCCAGCAATATTATAGTTCATTAATTGCTGTCATGTTTTACTTTCAGGTATGGCATATAAAATACTTGAATATTCGATCAACATAACATCACTCGTGTAATCCTCGAAGAAGTAGGTGGAAGAGTATAGCATACTCCAACGTTTCACCGGTTACGCTTACGTCCCACTATGGAATAGGTGGTGAGTCTACTGCCATACACCAGGCATATATACAGACTCCGAGCCACTACTAGAAAATCTAAATTAGAAAAATTTAGTAGTGTCGGAATCCGGGATTGAATCCAGGACCTCCCGATCGACAGTCGCGCTTGCGACTCAAAATACAAAATTAGTAATTTGAAAACCTCTAGGTTATCTAAATAAGTTTAATAGGTGTAGAGCAAATGCAGATTATAAGGCACGAATCTATAGTATAAAATAATAAAAATTACAACAGAAATTTGATGAGACCTTGATTGTTGTAGCTCTTTTCTTTCGCGGGTCTTTTGTGTGCAACAAAGTACCAGCCATAAATAATTAAATAATGGAATATTTGATTCGAACAGATTAACAGCAGCCCTCTTTGCTTAGGTACTCGTTAATATCAGTGTAATTGATGTTAAATGTGTTGTAACCACAATTCGGTGGGCATCGTTCTTTCAACAAAGCCTACTACTAATAATGCTTGTGTTATTAAATATATTACGCCCTACATTGCTTTAGATTATGATTTTATTTAGCTGAACACCATTCTGTAGATACCTACACGTTTGTGAAACGAATTTCGTAATAGACGAAGAGTAAACAGCTGATATTAAATCCCGACACAATATAATAATGATGTTTTTTTTCCTTTCATTACACCCTTCATTATTTATTTCTAGGGGAAATCGCAATAAAATATAAACCAAACGTAAAACGTAATAACTCCGCAAAGCTTATCAGTACTTTTGTAATCCGATAAAATTTATCTGGTAGGATAATGTTCTCTGACTGACAATTTAAAATGATTATTTGCTCTTTTTGTGTCTTCGAATTTTGTAGACAGAATTTCTTAATGTTAGCCGTTTTATTAATGTTATTATTAGTCGAAATATAAATAGACAGCTATTAACATTTTCCTTTCACTAAATACCCATAAAAGTTCGAAAAATTCCCAACAAAATTTTCGTTAGCATTACGAAAATGTCAAAATGTCAGTTGAAGGAAAGAGTCGAAAATAAACCTATTATTTTCGAATTTGGGTTGTTTAATTAATTTATATTTAATGCTTGTGAAACAATTACAAATATTTATATAATAATAATACTGTTTTCGAAAAACCACCGTCGCATTAGTACTAGACACAGCATAAATATACATATATGTATACCAAAATACATAAAGATACATATACTTTCATTGTTATAGCAGATATCGGCAAACCTTAAAGTACTTATGGGTATCTACGAATACGAGTACGAACATACTACAGCATTGTTAATAATAAAACAACTCTGTAATACGGTGTATTGTGAACTAAAGCATTGTAGAGGTCATGGATATTTTCGAGGAATTATCAAAAGGAAAAAACGGGAAAGCTGATCTCCGGTATTTTCAGATTATCTATGGAATTCATCGTTTGTAACATTTAAGGGTGGAAATAGTTTAATCGTATCGTCATTTTGTGTGTGTACTCGTTCGCGACGTACTGGACATTAAAATTTTACATTCGTAGTAAAAACGTTTTGAATACAGACACAACATTCACAAACAATAAGTTTTGTGGCATGAATTGAATCGGTAAAGCACTTTAATTTAATTAAAACAACTATAAAAGGGTTTATAATAACGTTGTTACCATTCCTGGTTATGCTTGCCGTGGGATAGGTGGGAAGTCGTAAAACGACTGATGTCTATGTATTGTGTATGTACAATTGTATATACATACAATGTTCGATTGCCCCAATGTGGAATTATTATCGGAATATTTCTTAACAAACATAAAAGAATGCCACGAAAAAGATTGATAAAATTTTCGAGAAATCAAAATTCATATAGAACGACGAGATCCGCGTGCGTTTCGTTGAAAAAGCGGATTTTCTAGCTGCTCCAAATGGTTATGAATATTTTGAAAATCAATCGAAACGTAATGTATTCCATAGCTTGCGATGTACAAAATAAAATTGTATGAATATCACAGTTTCATTATCGAAAATATGTTGAATATTTACATATATGTATGTATAGGTACAATGATTATTAATTATTGACCCTATGATTACTTATGTTTGCTCTAATATAATATATGTTTCACAAAGTATAATTTACACATGTAAATAACAAAAATTTCAATATGTATGTTGTACGAGAACCTCCTGCATATGCATTTTAATATAACATTTAAATTTTTCAATTATTTGTCTGAGTTTGTGTTTATCTTTAGATAATCATTTGTTACAGAAATGTGACGGCCTCATTGTACCACTGGTTGCAAGTGCAATTGTCAATCTAAAGGTCCTGAGTTCCAATTCCGGGTCAGGTATTATCAGACTTTTTCAATTTTAAATTTCTAGTCACAACTCGAAGTCTGGATTTTTGCCTCCACCTATTCCATGGTGGGACGTAAACGTAACTGGTGAAACGTCGATGCTTAATACACTTCTCTGACTACCTCTTCGGGGAGTACACGCGTGATGTTACGTTTATAGAAACAAAAAATATACTCTATTGCTTAATTTATATGTATACAAACATTTTTTTATCACAATTACTGCGTAAAAGATCTAACAATCCAAAATAATATGACTCCGTACGTTCAGCATCTGTTCGATACAATGTGATATAATCATGTTACGTAGAAAGAAATGGAAAGCAAAATGGAAGCTAAATCTGTTAGGGAATTATATTTATATTCTTGTTTCAATAATACATCAAGACATATGTCTAAAATCATATAATATAAATCTTATTATGTAGATGATGCTCGTGGTGTCTGTAAGGATAGAGTTATTTGAGAGTTGGTGTACTCTGCCTACCCTATAAGGGACCTGATCTGATGTTGCTATGTAAAATATTAATAATCTTATAACAAACATAATGAGCAAATAATTAAAAGCTAGTGATTATAACTAGGTATTAACAAATAATTTAAAGTTAGTGGTTATAATTACGAGTAGGTATTAGTATACCTATTGGCTATGTATTTTACTGATTGGAACGTATTAGGACAAAAGGTAACATCACCACTGTAATCCCCGAAGACGTGGACAGAGGAATGTAGAAAACGCCAACGTTCCACCGGTTACGTTTACCATGGAGTAGGTGCTGGGCCTATTGACACGTATTAAAACTACGAGTATGTTTCCACTAACGGACTACTTAGTGGTTTGGACCTGAGCCTGCCAATACAGGGCTCTGGGTTCAAAACTCTATCAGGCATCCCCGATTTTACGTATCACTTGTGTTGCCTTTAAAGATTTAATATCACACTATACGATTATAAAGTGAAACATCGCGAGCAAATCTGTTCGTCTTTTTAATGTGAAAAATAACTCAATTCACAAACTAAAAAGAAATAGGTATCGGACGATGAAACAGTAAGAGGGTTGACGACGTATCAAAGGTGTATAAGGTGTGTAAGGTGTACAACCGTGTATCTAGTGTAGGTAGGTTCACAGTCTAGTTCGAGACATCGAGAGCGTTCGAACTTCAACTTGACTTAACATGAAAACGCTTTGTGTCGTCATTTGATATTTAAAGAAGTCGACAACATGAGATATAACAATACACAACATGGTACATATTTATTAAAAGTAATTATGTTTATATGATTACATCATTATCATATCACGCCAGATGTCTTACGGGGTAAGCAGAGAGATTGGAGTGATAAACGTCTATCCTTACAGAATTATGGTGCTCCTTCTAACTATATGTTTGACTTATTTATTTTTATATAAATATTTCTATATAATAAATTTTATGCATATCTCTAGTTGTATATATGTATACGTTTAAATTCTATTATATTATTGTACAATACGTACCTATTAAGGTGTGAAGATTTTTAAAATAATATACTTTATAAATTGAACTCAACGTCGCGATAACGTCCATAGACAATTTCACATAAAAATATTACTAGTGTAAAAAGATATATTCTAATTGTAAGTTACGTGGGAGTGAATTATACTCATCTGCGTAACCCCTCAGGGACTGCAGGCGTGATGTTACCATTTCTGCATTTGTTCGCCAAATGGCAGCCCTACATTCAATGGGTATAATTTTACTATTTTTCTTGACAGTATTAATAACCATAATTTTTTTTTACTATATCATTTGCATATTTTATGAGGAAATATAACTAATTAAATTTTTTTCGCGTGCAGTGTTCTCTTGTAGAAGGACATGAAGGACATTATATATATGTAAATACCATGTGTATACCATCAGTACCAGTATAGTAATGTCCAGTTTTGTGAACCAGTAAATTAAATAAACAAAATGAGAGATCAATCCATTTTAGTAAGAAAACTCATCCTAATTAAATAACTAACAGATGTATAAATATTATTACACCATGTTTACGTTTCATATGAAAGAGCTTCTTAATATAATGCGAAAGGGTATGCCCCGATGGACTGGATATAATGTCGAATGACAAAACATATATGTACATGTACAATGCAAATTAAATATGCTAAGATACACCTATCTTGACAAACATAGATACCAAAAGAGACCAAGAGTCAGCTATTTTTACGAAATAGATTAGTTACTGGCTGTTGGACGAATGTTGGAAGAACCCCAAAATGGGCGTGCTCGTATGAAGACAGTGATAAAAGTGGAAAAAATATGGCATGTTTATAAAGATATTTGACACACGATGCTTTCTGCCTAATCCGCAAGGATCCTCACGTAACAATTTAATATAAACAATAACAGCAGTTTTACAAATCATATCTTAGACTATTTCCATGTCATAACGGTTACTTCCAGTTTCGTCTTTAACGGTAAAAGTTTTACAAAGGCAATTTACAGATGGTCAAAACTCAATATGAGGGATATGAGTTCTTCAGACACTCTCATATATCTTAACTTTTCCATCTTTTAAATTTTCTGATATATATAATGTTACCGAACATTTATGCGACAAGCTTTTAAGGGCATGTATCACTTTTAAGGGCTTGTATCACTTTGTGAAATTCAAATCTAACATTAAAAATATTTGCATACAGTGTCAATATATTATTATCGTTGTATGCAGTAGACGTGGAAGATGTTAAACCAATAGACGTACAAATATATTATTAGAAATAAGAAAACTTAGATATACTCTTAAGGAATATTATTTGCATATAAGATACTAAAGGAAAAAGTATACAGCTTTCATAATGTCCTTTTATAAACTGTATTTATTTTTAAATAGTAGTTTCGAAAATGAGTTCAAAATTATGCTTGCGATTGTATATATAAAAGCAAACGGAAACAGCTCTATTCAAATATGTTTTAAACTTCAAATGAAACAAAATTTGTCATACTTTTAAATTACAAAGACTTACTAAGATACGTAAATTTCTTAGAACTTTTATCATCAACACATAACTTACCTTTGAATAACGTTGACGCCGCCATCCATATTAAACTCCCCAAAAACTTTGATAATAACATTTTTACCCGCTTTTCCGAAAGGTTTCTTGTTCCAAAAGACTTTCACAATATTGTCATAGCGAACAATTCACAATACGCTTACATACATTTATTTTCAACACTTAACATATACCTAAACTTGTCGAGGTAATTTAATAAATCAATGTATGTAATCGTCAACAAGTACCTAAACAAATTTTACTTCAGGTAACTCACACATGTTTCGCATCGCGCGTAGGGGGCAACTTTTTTTATTTTTACAACACGCAATAAATATCACAACAATGAAGATTAGTATTTTTTGGCCACAAAATGTGATTTGAGTAGTAATTTTTTTATGGCGTGCGTAAAATATGATTAACGATGCGAGCGGAGCGGAGGAGTTGGTTCGCGCGAGGATGTTAAGCGCTTGCCGCCGGCGACCGCGGCGGCCGTAGCACTGACAGCGCTACGCTGCTACAAGCCTACGAAACTATGGGTTTGAAGGCGGGCGCCTCATAAGTTGTGGTCGCTCCGTTTCTTTTTAACACAAGATCAAACAATTATAGTTGGAAAAAACAAAACGATAAAAATTTTTAACGGATGTAATACAAATAAATATAAGTATACAAATTTAGATACCAAGTCAGGTATTTTATATAAAGTCCATTAAATCTACGATTTACAGCAATCTTAACCGCAGTTTTACCACTAATCGAATACAAGATTAGCAAACGATTTGAATTTGAAAGGATTTAACCAATTCCAAATGAATCAATCAAATCAATGGATGTAAAATCAAACTATTCATTCAGATTTATCTTTCACAGAAACATAATATCGTTTCAGCTGTTGCGAGTATTGATTGGATAATATATGGAATCCGTATCTAATATCGTTCGGACAATACAAAGAAGATAATGAAAATGTTACTCCAGGAAACACTTCAATATGAGCAATGAGAAAGAAATGTGATGATACTGCGAATGAGGACCGACAATTATTGCGCCTAAAAATATTCTCTTTAGGTCTATTTTTATTATGAATTACTTTATGGCTTTATCGTAACATTTAAGATGAGCTGAGATATTATTGTTATAACTATTGTTCAAATGATACATAATAATATAATTTAAATAAACAAATATTAGAATAGTTAATATTATGTATAAAAAACTTAACATCATGTAATCTCCAAAGAATTAAGCAGAGGAAAACTAGGAAATATCAGATTATAGCAGTATACTTAAGCTTTGCAAGCGGTCTCTATGAGAGCTAGAACAAGAATTAAACTTGACACATGTTCTTAATTCAAACAGAGTTTTTGCTACAGCATTCTATTTTTGATTTACAAAAAGTATAAATATCCAACACTACACTCACACGTTTCTCTAGTTACGTTTACGTCCCATTATGGTATAAGTGGTGAGTCTATTGCTATACATCGAAAAAAAATCTAGACTTCAATTCACTACTAGAAATTTCAAGTTATTAATTTCAGACATTGTCAGAGTTTCGGGTACCACATAAATATAGTGAATATTTAATTTATATATTTACTTTGGAAGTACGTACGTGATTTTTAATAAGACATCTATATTTAATTTCATTTGCTACCGAGTAATTCCGTCTGTTTCCGCTTCACTGCCAATCACAAGTTCCGGCCGGGCCACGTGAAATTTAAATAAAAAGCTTTTATTTGGTAGTAATGTAGTGATACATATTCACATTCAATGAACGTCGAAACTCTTATTTCATACGTTTTTTCAGTATTCTTCATACCTTCATTAATAAAAGTTATATTCACAATTCGACTCCCCTTAATGTTGCTTTAATTAACATATCCTTTACAGTATATCAAATGTAAGAATAGACATATTTGACATTTGGTGCTGTCTGCCTACCACTTAAGGGACCTGGCGTAATCATATGACAATAATAATGATGATATTGCCCTGCCCTGTGCCCTGATGTGACTATAAGCTCACCCTCTATTCCACGGGACGTATAATATGATAAAAAGTGGCAGTAACACACTCATCTGCCTACCTTTTAGGGGAAATAGAGGCGTGATTTTATTTTCCAATATGTCAATTATTTAGTAGCACAAGGGTTTTTGTTTCAGTGAGTTATTTTGGAAGTAGGATATTTGATAGTAATTTAGTACGAACAGACGGCGCACCCACTAATTAGATCGGGCGCGGGCGGCGGCTCGTGCACCGCGACAGCCGCCTATTAGCTGCTACCCCGTACGTGATATATTGAACTAGTCGTTTATATCGAATCAGTTATATCGTAGCCGAAATTGACAACAAAACTAAGCTCACAGGCTCAACACCTATTCCACGGTTGGCCATAAACGTAACTACTGAACCGTGGAAGTGTACTACATTCCTCTGCCTGCCTCTTCAGGTATTACAGGCGTAGAAACTTATCAACTAAGACTAATAACATCATTCCTATATTTCCCTGAAGGGGTAAACACAGGAGTGTAGTACTTCGTTACATACAGAGCGCATGAAGGCAAATGAACTAAACACATAAATACAACAAAATATGTTATTTCCCAATTTCAACTAACCAATAAAGCAAAGTCTAAAATACGCAATTTTTTATTCGACTTACTCATTCAATTTTGAACATTCTAGAGTTGGTACATATTTATTTATGAACACTGTTACAGTTGTTAAGTTTTGAGTCACGTAATAGCCATTGTGGGTGTTGGGAACAATTAAATGGACTGGACGGTTCGCACGCTGTGTCAAGTGTGTTAACTCTCCAATTACTGATTTCCCGGCTACTTGCAACTGCTAAGGAACACTAGAATATTGGTGGAAAAGAATACTTGCCAACACTAGTATTCTTCCCACCTATGTATCCTTGTTTTTCGTATTTTAATTGTTTACGAAATAATATTATCAAGTGTTATCAACCCATTAATCGGTCCACTATCAGATACGAAGCTCCTCGCGGAATGAGCCATAGTAACACAACGACCTAATGTGGGTACCAGACTTCGTACACCCTAAAGAATGTCTTAGCGGCAACTAAGAGGCGTAGAATTTCTCAGTATGTTTTTGTTCACCGGTTCATTTGATGATATTTATTATAAAAAAAACGCGTATAGAATTAGAAAACATACTATAGAAGCACGGCAAATTTATACATAAGAATAGAGGTATTTGGAATTCAATGCTCTCTGTCTACCCCGTAAAGGACCTGGCATGATGATGTCGTAATATAATTACATAAAAAGTGGTCATCAACTGGTGATGACTGCGACCACTCTGCCAAAAGTACAACGACTTAGAAGAACAATAAAAAATTTGAAATGAGTGGAGTGGAATAGCCTAAAATTAAATTGCTATGTTACTGTTAGCTATACAGACAAAATCGATTTGATGATCATCTTCGTGGGCCTATTGCAATTTACTGCAGGACATAGGACTCCCTTGAGAGGTTATCACGCTGGGCATGAGGGTTAAGGATCGCAGAGCGCCTACACTGCTGTCCATAGGCTGACAGGACATTTTGCTGTGCCTAGGCAGACCGCGCCATACGCGATCTGCCAGCGCCGGGCTTAGTTACCTCTTATGACATAATGTATCCCGGCACGGGGTCGGGGAACGTATTCTTACTTTGCTCCAACACGGACTATTGTAATCCCCGAAGAGGTAGGCAGAGGAAAGTAGAGCACTCCCACGGTTCACCAGTTACGTTTACGTCCCACTAAGAAATAGGTGGTGATC
>DWDV01003499.1:0-10512 GCA_018245615.1 Mimoniades ocyalus | reverse complement strand
TGAAAGAGAACGAATGTCAGAAACTTCTTTTATATTATCCGTTGATGAAAATTATTCTGGTGTATTTCGTTCTAAATACCACATGTGTATATTTAATTCTAGTCACAATATTAACGGTCGAGCGTGCATCTTGAGGAGTGTATGCGAGGCACAAAATCACTTGGCGCCGCCGGGCAAGTCCTTAGTTCACGATCTGTTACGAGCAATATTCACGTGAGTGTCATATATTGATTCAATGAAATATAGGTACCAATTATTCCTAATATTACTCGCATAGCTAAATTGGGGATTATGGGCTTAACCTTCTCAAGGGAGGTCTATGTCATGGAGTGGACTTGGGTTGTTGATGATATGATGATGAAGATTTATTGATATACTAATTATGTTGTACAACAACTAGTCACCGTCTCGTTGGTCGAGTGGTTGCAAACGCGACTGCCGATCGAAAGGTCTTGGATTCAAATCACGAGTCCTGGTACTACTGGATTTTCCTAACTTAGATTTTCTAGTTGAAACTAGTAGTGGCTCGGAGTCTGGATTTGCGTCCGGTGTATAGCATGGTGTATGTCTCCCCCACGACTTCATGATGATATGTTAGATTTATTATTGAAATTTGTTATTATCTTAAATAACATTTGATTATAATAAACGACACGTTAAAGCGTTTTAAGGTGTTAAAAATTAGGAAATATAAAAAAAATATATTAGGATTACTTGATTGTAGTTAAAATCTCGTAATATTAGAAATTTCGCAACTATCAATACGTAACGTGGTATTTAAATTACCCATTAGTAAGCTACAATGAAAATTTACAATAAAAAAATTCTATTTCTTTTAACAACATTGAAAGAAAACTTACGGTTTTGTTATTTAAGCAGCATACCTACGTGTACACACACAGTACACAGACGCAGTTAGGTGTAAAACATTAAAAGACGCCCAGCTAGATAAATTTTGAAGTTACGACTTAAATAATTTTAATATCTCCCGTACAATGAATTCCACGCTAACTCCACGGGGCAGTGTTGCCCTGATCGATGGTGACACGGCAGCGCGTTGAACCATACAAATTTATGACTATACTAAAGGTCCATTCCCACTACATGGCCTAATATGTTATTTATATATCTGCAGTCATTAATGTGTGCGTCAGAGATTAGTTCAGCATGTTTTATATGACAAAAAACTTTTGGTTCACAAAATTAAGAGTGTAAGAAAACACTATGATATTTTGTAGTAGAAATCTCTCTCCATCTTCTCGTAGACCTGTTGCGTCTTTGTTCAATTCGTAATACTAAAAAAACGTTGAGTCCATAATGATCAGACCCTTCGAAATATGAATTTGTGTGCTATTGTTGGATGCGGGCGGTCACTTCAGTGTGCAAGGACCACAAAACATAGAACAAAGAAGTAACTTCATTTCAAGTTTAAAAGCTCCAAAAGTGCAAGAGCCAGTTTGGCGATAATAATATCTAAAGTTCATGTTGAATCGGACGACGGTTTTTGCGGCTTTTACGCGCGTTAATTTATTTATGACGTTACACGGTTAAAAAATAACAGTTGGACTTGTGTTATGTGAAAATAATGTAGCCTTTTAAACACTATATGCTACTAGTTCGTTTAGATTTCATATGTAAATAAACTAACCTAGTCAAACCCAGCTTAAGCATGTCTGGCCTGACCTAAGCATAATTATGTAGATTTCATAGGATAGTCAATTCTATGTTATATGATTGATTGAACGAGGCAATCAATAAATTTATAACATACATTTAATCTATATTCAATATTATAAGTGTGATGTTCTGTATTGTTCTGCCGATGTTTGTTTCGAAAACTACCAAACGAACTTTTTCATTTCATCCAACGAATTTGTGTCTATTTAGGCACATACTATTTGGATTTTTTTACCAACCCCTTTAACAGTTTTATATGAGATGAATAGTTGAAACGTACCCACTTAAGTTACCCCAAAAGCGAAGCAAAGTTCCTGGCGGTGCTCAGTAACGGTGAAACTTCTGTCCAGTAGCTGACGTCGAGAATTGGCGTAAGCAAAATTAAAATATATAGAGAATAAACAGTGACCGTAATCTAATAACGTTTTGATGAAAAATAAATTCAAAAACTTGGATCGCTTTACATAATAGCGTTGGACCAAAATAATAGTCAAGCACTGTAAGGAGTTTTTCTTGAAGTTCGTGAAAAGAGGCGAAAAATTAACAAGAACATTAGCGATAACGGAAGCCTTTGGGGAAGTTTCTTCGCGAACTTTACTTGAGAAAATTGCCCCTCAGTTATATTCAGTGTTAGGATGATTATCGAGTTTACGATGATTAATGTAATTTTACAAATGAAAGGATTATAACTCGCTGGAGTAAGCTCGGTTCTTTGGTAGCATGATATGGTATAGTATGGTAGTATGGTCTTTGGTAATACTTATCTTATCACTTACCTAGTACTTATTGGTTGTACAAAACTTACGGCTCTATTTCCTTTAACCTCTAAATTATAATTTGTAATGTACAACACGGGAGACAGAGTATAAGGGTTTGACGTTGAATCTAGTTCCCGGGATTATTTACCAATTCAACACATTATTAGTACAAAGGCATTCAATATTTACGAAAAGGTAATATTTTGTCTTTCGACTTACATCGTCGTAAAACAAACACGTTTTGGTATTCAAGGAGTATTCCGAATAAGAGTGACGTCACGACATGTTCAGTATATTTCTCATTTCTCGCAGGTACTTGTCAAATGTAAATAATATTTTGCCTAACTTTACCTATGTTCTATCTACGTTATCGTTTCAATATTGCATTTTTGAATTTAATGTCAGTGCGTGAATATTGAGAAATTCTATTTATTAATGCATGTGAAATGCATAGATTTATTGGTGTCTTTACAAACTTTTCACTAGCTATTGTTTACGAGTTTTGTAATATTAAGAAGTTATGTATTGTTTCCAGGGCACCAATGGATGAAGAGGACTTTGTAGACGAGGTGCGATCGTCGTATGGCGAACTGCTGGACCCCAGCTATTGCGATCAGCAAATTGAATGTCCATTCTCCCCTCTGTTGTTTGCTTTATCGCTCAATAAACAGAAATTTTAAGAGCGCTATACATATTTTCAACTTCCAAAAATAATATAAATATTTTTAACAATGTTCCATGATAATTTAATTATAAAAAGTTTTATATTTCGAAGACGTTCCAAATTCAAAATGAGACCTGTTTGACTGTTACATTCAAGCGTTCTGAACGCTGTAGGTACACGGTTTTGCTATCAATGTAACGAGTGGTTATTTGTCTCTACGAAAAAGAATAAGTGAAGTGCAATTTAAAAACTAATTCGTAGCGATTGTCGGTCAGTGCGTAGGTATTCGGTTAGAGCTTGGAGGGTAAAACTAATGCTACTCTTTATATATCTGCAGTAAAACCTATATTTACCTGTACTGCGTTAGTTGTGTTGGCTGCAAGCGTAACTGGTGATCGAGAGGTCCTGGGTTCGAATTTGGATCGGGCGCTATAGGATTTTTCTAAATTACATTTTCCGGTGTATGACAATAGAATCACCACCTACTCCATAGTGGGACGTACACGTAAGTGGTGAAACATGGGAGTGTACCACACTCCTCTGCCTATCTATTCGGGCATTGCATGCGTGATGTTACGTTTAAAACATTAATTTACGACCACATTTAATTTACGTGTACTCTGTGGATTTGATTTTCATAAATATGTAGCTCAGTTTTACCTGAGAAAAGGTCATAATCGTGATTCATCAGTGATATATTGTAGTTTAGTTTATGACTATTGTCAAATTGTGCGTTGGAGTATATCAACGCGTACATGCACTGTACCATGGCTTATGTCGTAATATTATATGTGGAACGGCCAGCAGCGTAAGCTCCAAAATTGATAATTCAACTCACGATTGAGTGTCGTAATGTGCAACACGGATCCTTTATATTAGCAGACCAGATATCACCGGACCGTAAGCGAGCCTCGCTTAGAACGCTTAGAACATTTCGCGATGCGGCGTGCCATAGAAATGCTTTTGCGTCCAACGGTGTGTATTACGCCGGTCTGATGGTTTTCTACGGAATATAAAATGTTTGATTTACTTCTGACTAGTAGATTCTTGTCTAACGGTGTCGTTGCATTATTCATGATGTTGTTGAATATAAAAAAATGGACGTCTGGTCTGTAAGAATAGAGATATTTTGCGTTTAGTGTATATTGCCTACCCTGTAAGGGATCGGGCGTGACTATATAGTAATAATTCTTAAAAGTATGGATAAGACTTATCATGCGTTATTCTATAATATTACATATAATTATTATGAATTAACACATATTCTACATATTATTCAATTAACGTGAACAATAGTTTCTGGAATTGGAACGTAGTGTTAAGCGCCATTATGCATATTAATTCGCGTCAAGACAATATGGCGCGTTCATGCTGGGGTAAATGACTTCTCATTCCACCTCAGTTCTATAGTTATAGTGAATCCACATGCTCTAAGCCCCACTAATGTATTATGCAAGAATTTAATTCATACTGAATCCCTCGTATTGAACCGGATTGGCAATATTATAAATTTATCAAACCCCTGTTCGAGGTTATCAGAAAATACGTACAATGAATCGAGCATGCTAACTAAGAATAAGGAAGGATTTTTATAAAAGTAGGTAGGTACTCGTAACTTTCATAAACGGATTGTCGAAAGAGCCCAATATAATTAATGTTGAAGTTTGTCGATTTGAAATTACGTCCGTCGACGAATTGATGAATATGCGTATATAGTAAAATATAAGTTGAAGTACATCATCATTAAGTTTCTTTTGGCAAATGTTGTCAAGTTTTACGTCATATCACTATGTCGCAGTGTGTTTAATGTCGAACCATCTATTCTTCGAGTCTCCGTGACAATAAAACCTCTCCTGGATAGTGATCCAAATCGCGATTTGCTTGCAGACAAACAGATACCGGTCTCGCTGGGGTATTGAAGCTCTGCGAGACGTCTGTGCTTCAGATTCAATTAATGTGACCATTAATAAAATATAAAATTAATTTGACTAATTAATCTAATATAAAATTAAAGTGACCAATTAATCTAATACAAAATTAATATTACCAATTAATCAGATATAAAATTAATGTGACCAATTAATGTAATACAAAATTAATATTACCAATTAATCCGATATAAAATTAATGTGACCAATTAATCTAATACAAAATCAATATTACCAATTAATCCGATATAACATTAATGTGACAAATTAATCCAATATGAAATTATTAATTGAAATTACAATTTAAGTTTTAATGAATTAACAGTTTCACATATATTATTATATTTCTTAAAATGTCACCGAAATTTTAACGACAGCTATTTAATGGTAAACAATATCAGCTAGTTCAAGTGCTTTTCATAGGCACGGAAATGTTATTGGAAATGTTCCAGTATGACCAATTAAAAGCCAGCATAACCGCATATACATACTTTACAGATTGTTCGCGATATTCTTATATCAAGATGTCGAAGTATTACTCCGTTTGGAAATTAATAATTAAATCGAAACATTCCTTTGGAAATACTCCCATATGTGGATTGTACGAAAGAAGGGTATGATAGCACGTGCGAAAAGCTGATGTCACACTGAGCGTGGTTACTAGTAAAGGGATGCCAATGTTATACATATACCCATCGTGTTTTAATTAGGTTTTTTTTTATATTCACTGCCTGCTACATATGTACATACATAAAGTGGATCGTAAAAAAGGAACGTATGACAGTATATTACACTCCTCTGCCTACACTTTCGGGAAAATACAGGTGTAATGTTTTTATGACAGTAAATCACTAAGCTGGATTCACATCGAACGTGGTGTTGGATGTCCCGACTCCAATTCTTTCCATTAGTGATTTGTATTCCGAAATTTTATTATGTATACCGAACTAATAAGTTGAGAAGCTTAACTTAGCCGTAGCTTTAAGCTGCGCATACTTGATTCGAAAGTTTTATGTTACTGACATTTGTTATACCTCAATATTTGGGTGTGTGTATAAATATGTTAATATACATTTTACATAGTAAACCCTCTGTTACAAACAAGCTCGATACAGACTAGGTCCGGATTAAACTCTTATGTCGGCTTAAGTCCGATTTGCCTATTGTAATCACTTCTATTGTGGAACTAGTAAACACATAATGTTAGTTCTTTCTGTTATCTTATCACAGGGTTCATGTTAGTTTATTAAGCAGACCGATAATCAGTTTCAATCTTACATTAAAATAGCAAAGATAAGAGGCGTGATAAAATTCACTTGCCACGGTAAGTAATTAAGATGTGATGTGCCAGCTAAACGTCTACTTTGTGTCTTTAAATTAATGGTATGCAAATAAATTATCGCTTCAATAAATCAATCAGTGGATAATGTAAAGTAATTATGTGAATAAAGAATTTTATTTCATGTTAATTGCAACTTGCTTCTAAAAACTGTATTGAGAGAAATACCTACATAATATTAATACTCATATTGAAAGGCGTTCTATTTTATAAAAAGTTACATCACGCCTGTAATCCTGCGTTCTATTTTATGAGAGAGAAATTGAACTCTGCAGCGATTTTCAATTGCCAATCAAAACTGTTTCTGATGTTGTCACAATTCTTTAAGTGTAATGAAAACTAAATGAAGGACGAAATTATCCCTTTCAACCGCTTCAACGTTTAACTGTTGGCCACAGACATCACGCCTTGGAGAATATAAAAAAATAAAAAAAAATGATTGCCTTTAGTATTACTGAGCTGAAATTTGTTAAAATTATCTTATAATACAGTCTATTCGTTAGTAGTAAAATTTATGTATGAGTTAAGGAAGAGAGCAGCCGCCTGCCACAAATGTAATTATGTGTTGACAATAAATAGACGGCTTCAACAATTTATAGTGATTTATAGACTGAATAAAGAATTTAAATTTGTTTCTCCATGATCTTTCCTTTCATGTTGGCGCGAGGATCTGAACTCAGGTCCCCCGATATACTCGTATAATCGAAGACTGAAGTCTCAACCTATGACTGCTTCTACTAAACTATATGGGACTTATACACTATGTTAGAATCGAAAGCATTATTTACGTTTATATAAATCTCCACAGCGAAATTCACAGTCAAAACATAATTCAAAGAAAATACCTAATATCGTATGAGAGATTCTGAAACCATCTGTTCTAGATTGCGTTTGAAGGATCAACTCTGAAAATATCATTTTATAATAAATCTAGAAAAGAGTCTGTCTGTTTTGTAAACGTTACCAATCATATTGGCTGCAGTTTTATTTATTATAACCCGATATAACGTATGTATTAAGAAACCTTTGAAACATCATCTTTTTGATAGTTAGATTTGACATGAAACTTATACACAGAACAAATAAAACAACTGTGTTTAGAGACCCCATGATTATCAGTCTGTTTAAGTCCACAGTTGGGCATAGGCTTCCTTTGAGTGGTTTTTGCTCATAAGCCCCATGAAAGACATGCGGGCTGGGGATTGCATAGTACGGCTTCTCACACCACCTTCGCTGCTGTCCATAGGCGGGCACGGCATTTAGCTATACCTAGACAAATCGCGCTATACGGCGATCTGCTAGTGCCGGATTTAATATTGCCGGGGTCGGGGATGTATTCTTTTTCCGCCTCAACGAGTTCAAATCTGTGTTCACGATGCCTATAAGATATCAATTTATAATATATGCTGCTAATATAACCGTACACAAGGCAAAATGTAATTGAATACAATTTAATTATTACCTCGTCAGTGGGGTAATTGCATGCGTGACTGCTGATTGAGAGGTCATGGGTTCGATCCCTGGGTATTAAGGGTTTTTCTAATTTGAAATTCCTAATAGTAGCTCGGATTCAGTTAATTTGAAAAACAACATATCAGAGCACTCAGATGTTAACGCTCTCATAATTTAATTCCTGGTATACTCGTAATGTATTAAAGATTCTCCTAATATCTTTTGTTCGCTAGTTATTTTTTATGGTACGGGTGGTTATTGTCTCAGAATTTATATCTTTGACAAGTTTATATTTATACATAGGCAGTGCTTCTTATTACTCCCTGTTTTCGCTAACGACTTTTTTGGACAAAAAGTTTCGTGCGAAAAATAGTGCGTATAATATTTAAAAATATATTCGTAATATTTATTGCTCAGAGTTTTTTATTTTATTTTAATGAACTCTAGTATGGTTTACGCTGTATGTAACAAGGTTACCAGCTCTCTATACCTCATTGCGTAGATTTCAACTACTTGAGAGCCACTGCATCTCACTCTAACACACTGCATCGTCAATAAAAAGTAACTTCACGCCTGTAATCTCCGAAGAGGTAGGCAGAGTAATGTAGAACATTCCCACGTTTCACCAGTTACTTTTAAGTCCGACGATGGAATAGGTGGTGAGCCTGTTGCCATATACCGGGCACATATCCAGACTCCGAGCCACTAGTAGAAAATCTAAATTAGAAAATTTAGTAGTGCCCGACCCGGGAAACTTAATGTAATTAAACTCAATGTAATGTAAAATATAATAACATCACGCCTGTATTTCCCCGAATAGGTACGCAGAGGAGTGTACTACACTCCCACGATTTATCTGTGATGTTATTCGCGCTACCATGGGATAGAGTGTGAACCTATTGCACAAATCCAGATTCCGAGTTACTACTCGAAATTTCAAGTCAGAAGGCCCAACAGTACCCGTCCCGGTGCTAGAACCCAGGAACTCTTGACCATCAGTTACTCTTGCAACCATTGCACCTACGAGATAAACTTAATGTGTTCATGTAATTTGATAGAATTTTGCCGTCTTTAATTATTCAAAATACGACACAGGTCATGAAAATATCGCGATTTACATAATTACTTAATAAGAGTAGGTACTTAGTCTTTGAGACTCGTTTCTTCAAAGCGCGCGTTCCAAAAAGGCTGAAGTGTGTTCTGGCTCTTAATGTATAAAATGCATTTTAAATTGTAATTACGAGTATATATATATGTGTATTACAAAATATGATGAAAGAATGTTTAAACTTTATGATTTCCTTGACCTTTCTGCATTGCAATTTTTATAAAAAAACACCGTATAAACTTACGTCGGTCGTCTGATCTATTGGAAAGTGTAGTCAATAAAAATGAGGTCACAAATATGGCACAAATTTGCCTTACGATATTTGAAATGTGAAATATATGTGGATATTAGAGATATGGTATATTTGAACATAATACCAAAATAAGATCTTCAATGAGTGAATTGTGAGACTTATCTTAATATATCTGACTCTTCTTAAAATTATTTATCCGACGAAGCATTATTCCATCTTTATTATCATTCATCCGTTCCTGTCCATTGCTGGATATAGCCCTGCCCTAATGAGCGTTTATAGGATCTTGTCCTTGGAATGTATGTAGCTTGGCAAGTAGCTTAGATATCGCAGAGCACAACTTCTTGCATTGTCTACACTGAGTCTCGTCGGCCGTTAGGGCATTTAGCCGTGGTCAGATAGGCTGTGCTATACCTTGGTCGGCCGGTCGCCGCAACACTACGTTACAACAGGGTGCACTGTGGGCAGGTAAGGTTGGTTTGGACTCCGAGGATGTAGCTCGCAACCCCGTACATCCCAACCGTTATTCTCGGTTTTATTTTTTTCATTATCTTTCGTGTATTAATTCAGCGCCATCTGTCTAATAGTTAGCGAGATCTAACCGATACAAGATTTACACAATCGTGCGGCCTTCTATAAACGCTCCTCGAAGACCCATGCTTTCAATTTAATAGCAACGTATTTAGTAGTATCGAAAAGTCTAGTTAGATGGCTCTGTTTCCTAATATTATGCTCTTACAATTTTTGACTACGACATGCTGAGTAAATTCCTATTTATATCATATGGAAAATAATAAAAAATACTATATTAGTAACCTGAAGGGTATTAAGATTTATTCTGTTATGAATATAATAAAGCTATACAACGCGTTATACCAGCTTTTGAGGACATACTGGAAGGCAATACAATATAGTGATATTTGTTGATTTAATAGTAGGTACACAAGCAGAGAGGTCAACTATTATAAGCGATCACTTTCGTATATAAACAGAATAGGTGAAGTACTAAATAAGTTGCCACTATGTTTTCTTGAAGAACTCTACACGATAGATCTTGAAATATCTCAAGAAGAAAGTTGGTTCGACGGTTGCACGGTATGCGCGGTAAAACGAAGTTCATCCAACAAACAGTAAGAAGCGTTACGATACCAGTTAATATAAAATTTAATGTAATTAATTTAATTTTCGTAATACTTCGATGGAAGAACTGTTCAAAAGGTACGTATTATATTGTGGAAGCGATACCGGGTTTTGTGGGATTTTTGTCTCATAAAATCCTCTCGGTGGCCTTCTGCGCTAATAGGAGGACTCCGGGATCTCCCACGGAACGCAC
>DWDV01003498.1:0-10512 GCA_018245615.1 Mimoniades ocyalus | reverse complement strand
ACGTAACCGGTGAAACGTGGGAGTGTTCTGCATTCCTCTGCCTACCTCTTCGGGGATTTCAGGCGTGAAGTTACGTTAGATTTTCTAGTAGATGCTCGGAATCTGGAAATGTGCCCCGTGTATGGCAATAGGCTCACCACTTATTCCATAGTAGGACGTAATCGTAACTGGTGAAACGTGGGCGTGTACGATATTCCTCTGCCTACCTTTTCAGGGTTTGAGGCGTGATATTACGTTACGTTTATAATTTGTGCCACGTTATGTAATCTTTACAATACATGTAGATATAAACATGTTTAATGCAGGAAATAGGACGATACATATGTATCTTATAAGCATATGTATTATCGTATCATATCGTACATAGATACATAAGTACATAAACATATGTTTATAATTAGGTACTCGCTAAAGGTATATGTAGTTAGTATATAACAAGTATCTCATTCAAACGCTAAAAAAACGTGGCGTCATTAGTCGAGAGTCTTTGCCAAGTCCGAAATCTTATTATCTCTCGACCTCCTTAATTTTCAATGTATTGTGTCCATCACAAAAATATATATAGGTATATTAGTTGCTTCATGATGATCATATGTGACGTTATTTAAAAAATTAGACCAAGTACAACAACAAAACAATAAAATGGTAGGTAGTTAAATTAAACGATCAATATAACATACCAATCCTAAGTACTAATTAAATTTGGACGCAAAAATAAAATTCTATAAGTAATTTTCCATTGCATGAGATTCCTCATTATTTTATACAGTATGTATGTTAAGTTATTACATGAAGTAATCATAAATGAAGTGCAGAATTTAGTTTATTTATTTAAAATGGAATGCGAAAATTTTGATCAGTGTGTAATAAGATCCAGGAAGAAGTCAATACTATATTAATTTCCTACCTCCAAAATTCCACAAATTTTTTGAAGCAGCTCCTTGGAAAATCTGCTGCCTAGTTTACAATGGTCGATCAAATAGTCCACAATGTTGACCTGGTCCGCGCTCCATGACTGTCTTTTCTGTCTTTCCGCGGTGTGCGTCTCCATAGGCTCGAGTTCCTTTTGCCATCTTTCTGGATCTTTCTCTTTGGCAAGGAGCACTCTATGTAATAATATAACGTTGTTAGGGACGACTATAAATATATAAATATACTTCTACTTTTTATATTATAAATATACTTCTTTATAATATTTACTACAAGTGTACTGCAACATTGGCCTTTAGAAATTATATTAAATATTTTATCATGTTTTTTTACTATTAATATTTCTACAGGTTAAAAAAGCTTCAGGCCTTTCATTCATCATCGTCATGATTTAATATAATGATAGCACCTATCTTACGCTGTACTAAGAGACACGGCAAACGTTGTTCTGGCATACAAATTATTTCTAGTGAATATTTTGGCTATTAATTAAAAAATAATAAATTTATTCTAAGTGTTTTCGAATGTTTAAACTTTTGAAAAACGTACGACGATTAAATTATTTGGTTATTGTTCGTACTAAAATCGCGATAAAAAAATGGAAGGTGGGTACAGTAATTAAAAAACGCAATTTATTAAAGTCTAATAATTAGACAATTAGTAAGTGAGCATTACTTTTTAATTGTCGTCTAGCAAATGTAAAAACGTGTTTCTATGAGAAATTAAATAAGTTACGATACCTTAAAGGTGTGATGCAGTCCAGTTGAGGCGAAGCAGCGGTCCAGTCTTCGACGGGTTGAAACCGTACTTTCGCGCCTACGAACACTTCGCATTCAGAGGCATGCTGAGCAGATTGTTCACACTCCTTACCACACATTGGCCAGCCACAGAGGGAGCACAGTGTGTTCTCCACAAGGCAATAACAACTGAGGCATAAAGGCGGTGTATCTGGAGTGAAAATCGTAAAATAATATTCAAAAGAGGACATAAAATTATGTCCTCTTGTGAATATTTTTATGTCCTCTTTTGAATATTGTTATGTCTTCTTTGGAATATTGTTATGTCCTCTTTTGAATATTGAATTTGAATAGTACAGTAAAATTTATTGTGTATATATAGGTATAGTGAAATACTTAATTCTAACTTTATCCAGCTCAAGTCTAATACAATAACCTTTTAAGAACAACAATGGCTAAACGTACTAGTTTTATGCACTAGACACTGAGTAAACACTAAAACTCGTTTACGCGGGAAAAACCAATTTAGGCTCCCCTTAGATTCCTTTTAAGTAAGATTTCGCCGTTTAATATCACATATTAAAATTAATATTATTATCACATATAAAATTACACTTGTTGAAGATTCTGTATAATTTCAAATTTATTGTAATTTGTTTTAGCAAATATTGAATCATTTCCAAAATTTTGCATGAAGTTAATATACCAAGTACCTACTTATTATTTATGTGCGATAAATAAAGGAGTAGGTATGTTAAAGGAATTTCTATTGCAGAAAAAACCAATAAAAAAAAACTACTAAAGAACGTTTTCGCTGCAGTTACCACAGTTTATTGAACTACCACGCTGTTAAATAGCGGGTTCTGTAGCTCTATTTGGGTACAAATCGGATTCATCACGACTTTAGTGAGATTGTCCGATCACAGGCAGAACTACTACCATAAAACTTGCCTGGTTTAGGTCCAACGGCGAAAGGAGTATCTGTAAAAATTATTTCCCCACTTTCCAAATCCTTATTAGAGACGAGATATCGACCATATTTATCGTTTCGTTGCACGTCGTAGTGGCAAAGATCTACCATGATAACGCGACAGTGATTTCTATATGGGTTTTCTTTAAAAGCTACCGTATACTGCACGTCTGAATTACCTAACGAAGATTGAAGAGAATGAAAGATTTCGCGTTCATTCGAGACGGCTAAAATAAGACGCCGGTTATTCTAGAATTGGGCCGTTCCAACACTATAGTACGTTCAAATCTGTAGTTGTTTGAATTGAGTCATTTGTCTTACTGCGTTTAATACATGTAAGGCGATATTGCTTGTTCATGTTCATATAATTATTTTCATGTTATTTTAATACTAGAAGTAGGTAGTGTTCAAAGAGTACAAGGAATTGTGTCTTATCGACCTTTGCCTTATAAATTATCATGCCGCAAGAGCCATATAGATTTAATAATATTCAAAATTTATTGTGATCTAGACGCATTTTTGACATTAAAAAAATCCTAATTTGTTAAGATCGTTGTATTTAATGATTTTTTATTATGTCAATTTTTGAGTATATATACGATTCGCGTGACCGCAGTAGTTTAGGTAACTTACTGGGAAATCTTAAACTTCCGTCAGTAAATGCAGCAGTAATTAGAGAGACAGTACCGTGTCGACGGCATGTAAGTTTGCTATGACTTACTATAAAGACATCAATTAATTAGTTGTTATGGTATAATAAAAAAAACTATATCATAAGATTATATCCCAAAATATCGATCAAAAGATGTCTATTCCAAACAACAGCATTATCCAGATGAATTCAGCATTTAATCTACATTGTAATTATGATACTTCTAAAAATCCAAACAAAACCTTCAATCGTATTTGATAAGATAAAACATAACACCCCGTAAGTAATAGCCAGTTTTGCTGATTAAGTTGCTAAATAAGGGCATCAAAATTCCTTATATGCTAAGATGCATACGATTTGGTTTAACAGGAATGCATACATACATACATATCTTCACGCCAGGTCCCTTACGGGGTAGTTTAACAAGAATGGAAAGAAAAATAATAATAAGAGAAAAATATAGTAACTCTATATGATAATTAACATAGTAATATAACTATTACTAATCATCATTCATTAAAATAGTAGGTACGTATCTGGTTTCACGATATACTACTTTTCCAACTTAGGACGGAACATTAGGTGAGATGGAAATATGCAAAGATGAAAGTGGAGAGAGAATTCCCTGTCCTCCGAGCGACGATGTCGATGAAGATGACAATGAACGTCCAATTGAAATGAAACATTGTCCCGTACGTACACTTGCGAATGTAAAAATTATAGTTCGCATTTATTTGTTCTTAATTATTATACATATATATCTTCACGCCAGGTCCCTTGCGGGGTCGGCAGAGAGCACAGAGTGCCAAATACCTCTATTCTTACACACCTGTCGTGCTTTTTCCACATTCATCTATAACCAACCTAAATTATATTATTATATAAAAAAATATTATATTATTATGTTAAAAATTGTTATATTCTTAATAAGTACATGTTTTTATCTTTTGTTTGTATGTAGGTACCAGAAAATTTTATTTTTTAATTAGGAACCTAAAGTTCGTATCACAAAATAGTTATTTATCCGTTGTCAATAGACATTAATAATAATAATAATAATGTAAAGTACATCTCTCCATGTTTTAAATAAATATAATCAAACAGATATAAAATCACGTAACTCTATAAATATCAAAATCAGCGTATTTACGGCAGAAATAGTTCAGCGTTTAAATTGCTGTATGAGTGCACTTATATAAAACGAAAAGCTGTACACATTCGACATAGATTCTATGAAAACGTTTTTGTTTTAACTAAATTCGTTAAGTAATTACATGCGTCAAATTTTAACTAATTGTTTGGTGTACTAAATAAAAGCAAAAACTATGTATACCATTTGCTACTTATAATTTGCCTTTAAAAGATGATTATTGCACTAGATAATACGAAAGGGTCTTTTAAATTCAAGTACAAGAACAGTCAAGTAATATTGTTATACGATTTGTAGTTTGTACTATTATCATAACAGCACAATGGATATTGAGAATAAAATAATGAAAACTATCTAAAATCTAGCGAGGCAGCTGTTATTTTAAATTTGCCGCATTTCGTTAAAAAATTATTGTTCAAGAATTTATTGTAAATTTCTGAATATGAATTAAAGCAAATATTTATTACTCAATTACAAGGGCTTTTTTCATTTCATGGCGGTAAACAGCATTATATTAGTTAATATGTCGTGAATTTGACTTGACTGCCGGATTGCGAATTGCCTTATCAATTTCAGTGGGTCAATAAAATCCTTTTAATACCACTAATTGTTTTTAAAATATTTCATTAACAATAATAAGTTACAAAACTTATTTATGTATTTTTTGATAGTATATTGTAGTGATAAAAATAAAATAACGTAATATATCTAACATTAATATACAACTGTCAAAGACAATATCAATAACGTTATTTCCGCTGCGTGAACTCCCTCTAGGAGCTACTTTCGCAAATTAGAATTGTCTTGTGGTGTGGTGCAGAAAGGTAGCGTATTTGCCAAGAATTCTTTGAATTCTACATACTTGTTTCGTTTAGTGAATAAATTTAATCCATAGTAAGTATATACTGCTATATATTTGTTGGCGTGTGTTATATTTATCAATAATTAGATTCTTATTAGGTTACAGTTTACAGTGAGAGTAGGTTTCGCCGGGGAAGTATTGACGTCACACACGTGATTTTTTAGTAATTCTAACATATTTCATTTAAATTATGATTTACTTGTTTGCTTGTATAAAGTTTTGCTTGCTGATATTTTAATTTATCCATATATTATTGAGTACTTAATTGATTTATCATTCCTTCGTTACATCGGCAACGCGTGCGATTTCGATCTTTGGCACCTATTTCTGTGACTTTTGACTAAAGGTCAAGTTTACGGTCGCCGCATTACAGTATTTTCTCGAAAAGCAGTTCATTGGATGTATAGGCCTTCAAAATTTTCATGTGCAATATGCCTCTTTAATGATTCGCATATTATGTAATCTCATGGCTGAAAGTGGCTTGTAAATAGTATAGGTAAACGAGAAGTCCCACCGACCCTGACACAGCTGGCACACTTTGTTCATAATCACTCTTGGTCCCTTGTATTAAATGTCATAGCTGCATCGCCTCAACGACTTTTTTCAGTTTTTAATTTATGAATTTCAGTTGCTATTATTGGATGCTCAATGGTCGTTGACCTCGAAAAGCATAAAATTTGAGAACACTTATGTATATAAATTTACTTATTAAAGTTACTGTCATTTATTATATGTGCAGTAATTAATCAACATTTATAATTAGTCGTAATCTTTGCTACCCAGTACTCATACAGATAATTTTCAGGAAAAAATGGCCCCTCCATACTATGCTGATCTTGGAAAGAAGGCCAATGATGTCTTCGGCAAAGGATATCACTTTGGTGTATTTAAACTTGACCTGAAGACAAAGAGTGAATCTGGTGTCGAATTTAGCAGTGGCATCACCTCTAACCAAGAAAGTGGAAAGGTAAAAATACAAATCACATCACCAAAGTTCTTCAAAATTCATTTGCATATTTAAATTACCCTAGTTAGACTTTTAATTTTTTTCTCGGTTTTTAGGTATTTGGCAGCCTTTCCTCCAAATATGTAGTGAAAGACTATGGCCTAACATTCACAGAGAAGTGGAACACTGACAATACATTGGCTGCAGACATCACTATTCAGGATAAAATCGCCGAAGGCCTTAAGGTCACTCTTGAGGGTACCTTTGCACCACAGACTGGGTATAATTTTATTTTAATAAAAAGAACTCTTAAATATACATTCCTTAAGAATTGTATTTATTAATTATTATATCTCGTATAATTGTAGAAGCAAGACCGGCAAGCTCAAGACCTCATTTGCCAATGAAACAGTGGCTGTCAACACCAATTTTGATCTGGATCTGGCTGGCCCCATCGTCGACGTCGCCGCTGTATTGCAGTACCAGGGTTGGCTGGCCGGAGCCAACACCCAATTTGACACACAGAAAGCCAAGTTCTCCAAGAACAACTTTGCCTTTGGATATCAGACCAACGAGTTTGCTGTACATACTAATGTGTAAGTTTTCAACACTTCATTTATGCTAGGTACATACATATTACATAAATCATACAAAAAACTCTGTAATCACAACATTGTTATAATGCTAAGGCATTGTAATAATAATAAAACTAAAACCTTGACACATTAATGTATAAAGTTATGGCTGAAATTGTGTATTTTAATACTAATAATTGTGTATTTCAATAATTTGAACATTTGTGTCCTACAATGTGCAAACTAGGTCACAGACACACATTATGCAGTACCAATTACCTGTGTGTATTGATTTTATGACATTACATAACCTGTATGACTAACACTAGTTACTTAGTAAGGAAGTCATCTTCCTTTTGTTGTAATGAAAACCGGTTCTATCTAGTGTAACTTTGAACTGAACACTTCAGATTTCTAGTGACTGCAGTATTAGTAAAAAAAAAGATGATCTGTCATATGAAATTTTATATTTTACACATATACAAAGCCACTTCATATTTTCCTACTTAAATCATAATCATTTATATTCAATTTAACATGAAAATATCTATCTGTGACTTTGATTGTAAAAAATCTCATATGTGGTACATAATGTACTTTATTAGTTGAATAACAAGTAACAAAGATCAATTTCTTTTAAGTGTTCTAAAAAAACTACTCATTCATACATGATTTAAGCCTTAAGGTGTTAAGTGTATTCGTTGAGAAGTTCTTACATAGGGGTATGTGTAATTGTACACAAAAATTAGGTGTATATGAGGAATATTAGTATCTATAATGTAACATAACATAAAGGTAACACCGCACTGGTGATCCTTGAGGGGAAGTAAGCAGATGAGTGTTGTACACTTTCCACATTTTACCAGTTTCATTTACATCTTTCTGTGGAGTAGGGGGTAAGGCAATAAACAAACAGGGCACAAATCTAGATTGAGCTACTACTAGAAAATCTGCATTAGACAAAATCCAATTATACCTTACCTGGTATTCAAACCCAGGTTCACTTGGACTAACAAGGCGGTCAATTATACATATTTATAAATATAATAATATAACTTGTAACAGCAGTATGTGGAAACAGTAAAATATCAAGTACCTGTGTTTATTAAACAACTGAAAAGAGCCTATTGTTATCATGAATGGTGTCCTTTTATGAAGTATCAAGTAGTGTTACTGTGGCTTATTCTTTGGCTGTCATATTCTTGGAACACAAACAAGAATTGAAAACTGCTTATTGACAGGCATAAATTCAGCACTAATTATAAATAATTTTGGATTATGTGTAACTAAGTAAACAAATTTTAAATTATCTGAATAGTGACAATGGCAAGGACTTTGGAGGCTCAATCTACCAGAAGGTCTCGGACAAGTTGGACTGCGGCGTTAGCACAAAGTGGACAGCGGGCTCGTCGGACACCATGTTCGGTGTCGGTGCCAAGTTCACTCTCGACCAGGATGCCTCCCTGCACGCCAAGATCAACAACAAGTCGCTCATCGGACTTGGCTACCAACAGAAACTCCGCCCAGGTATCTTTTCATGTCAAGTTTTGCTGTTGAAAGATCATGTAATTCAAATTTATTCTTGTATCCATGTTCGTCATAAATTTACACAATAATGTTGTCCTGCTGTAAATTTCCATTTTATTTATACATAGGGTGGGACGGAAATACTGACAAAATGATAAATGCATATGTAAATGGAAATGGTCGGTTAAAAACCAACAGTTTATTTAAATTTCTATTGCCTATTGTTATCAGAAATCGTACGATCTTTTATTGTGTTCTATTTATTGTCACGCACCGTTGCGTTATCTTACGCGTTATCTATGGAACTGAGTCAGATGATTTAAGACTATTGCATAATGTGATTTGTCGTATTGCAGGCGTGACCCTGACGCTGTCGGCGGCGATCGACGGGCAGAACTTCAACGCGGGCGGCCACAAAGTGGGCGTCGCCCTCGAGCTGGAGCCCTAGGCATTTATTGGAGCCACCGGCTTTTAGACTTGTAGATATTACGTATTGCCACACGCTGTTATAAATAACAGATGGAAACGACAAATCAATATACACATATTCTTTCAATATCCTGTATGTAATGTATGTATAATGCGCGTTTAACGCTACACAATCTAGCTGTTTTCATGTTGTCCTCTATTCATGAATATTTCGTTACAAATGATTGCAAGTTGTCATTATTACAGTTTGGGGGCGGACGCGCAGCTTTCCTATTAAAATAGATGTTAGCGTCTCAATTACTTATGTATAAGCACGCGTCGTTTCAAGCATCCTCAATATGTTGCTAAATATTTTATCGAATTTAAATAACATTATTATTACTGTCAGTCGACAATGTCTTGTAAATAAGCACCACTGGCGTGCATCTGTATTGATTGATTCAGAATAAAAATGAATAGTCTGTTGGAATCAACAATTTGTTGTTTTAATAAAATACCTACATATTTGCCTTCTACTTGTTTTGGCTTCTTTCAAGCGTTACTGATATTAACTATTAATAAATATAATATCGTAATTACGATACAAATATTTAAAAAAAAAGGTCTATATATTCGCACTCCTTGCTTTTGGAAGGTAATAAGTATACATGGCGAATTAAAAATAAGGGGTATGGCCGCAAACAACCTTCACAAGGGTCCCGCGCTTAGATTCCCACCAACCTTCAGTTGACCCTCTCGAATCCAAATAGAAATGATAATTTTGCATAGATACTATTTGTCTCAACTGTTAATGTCTTAGTTGGTGGCTATTAAAATCAAGTGTCGTTATAGAGTTGAATATAATCAATAAGCCTATTTTGAGGTTTTAGATCAGATGATTTTTTTAAATCAAAGGCCTGACAACAGTTAAAAACCACTTGTATAATAAGCAAGGAGTTATAATGTTAGTACAAGGCAATCATCGTATAAAACTTGATCACCAGAACACGACGAATAAAAACAATGCTATGTGATATAATATTTATTAATCGATAAAAGCCACAAACTATTGAATCATTTCTTCCTCCATCAGTTTGGCCATCCACTCGGGCTCCGCCGCCGCGATCTTCTCTATGAGGCTGTTGACTTGGTAGCACAGACTTTGGATTTGCTTGTCCCACTGGGGCAATATCTCACGGGCTACATAAAAAATGATTTCTCTATTTAGTATGGAATAATGAAATTAAGATTAGAATAATTTATTTATTAACAAATAAGTATTCTAATATTCTAGTCTTATTAGAATAATGAAAATATAAGTTACATATATTAAGGAGGTCTAATTAAATATCAGTTCTATGTATATGGTTTAACCTAATCGTTAAAAAGTATAATTAAGCTGATTCATCTGTATCTATTCAAAAATATGCAACATCATATGAAGAAATATCGTGAAATCAATCGTTAATGTTTAATAATTATTTAACATGTTAACTCTTCAGAGGACGCCTATTTCCAGCATTAGAACTAAACTGGGTGAAGATAATGATGATTTAACATTATTATTAAATCCTGTACTGATCTTTAGGGTATCTGTAGTCTACTAGCAGAATAAGTGTGTGTTAATAAAATACTGGCCAAGGTGAAAACATAAAAAAAATGTATTTAAGTATATATTTATATGTAATTTATCAGCCGTCTGGTTACCATACCACAAGCTCTGTTGATGCTTACTTTGGGATCAGATGGCCGTGT
>DWDV01003497.1:0-10512 GCA_018245615.1 Mimoniades ocyalus | reverse complement strand
TCTATAGTGGGACGTAAACGTAAGTGGTGTAACGTGGGAGTGTTCTACGTTCCTCTGCCTACCTCTTCGGGGATGGCAGGCGTGATGTTACGTTTTCATTATTGAAAAGGGAAAAACGGGAAAAACAAAAAATTAAAAAAAATAGTAATCAGCCTGGAGGACATCTGGTCTCGAACGCAGGTCTTCTGATTAATAGTAAGCGACCACCCGCCGACCACCCGCTTTCCGGCATTTGCTATTATAATCTAACTAATAATATTCACCTACATAACTAATAATAATATTCACGTACATCAAACAAATATTTATTCTGTGTGGGAATCTAACCCACGACCTCGGACGCAACAGTCAGTTTCACTAACCACTAGCAATGGGTCAGTCAAAATTGCTAATTCAGGTTGCTGTAAACATATTACAGTATAAGTACTGCCTGCATATTAAAACATAAGTACTGCCTCGTTGGTGGAGTGGTTGCAAAGCGCGACTGCTATTCAAGACGTCTTGGTTTCGATTCCCGACTCGGGCACTATTGGATTTTCTAACTTAGAATATCTATTTGACGTTTCTTGTAGTGTCTCGTAATCTGGACTTGTGCTCGGTGTATGGCAATAGACTTACCTCCTATTCCATAGTGGGACGTAAACGTATGTATTGAATAGTAAGAATGTACTCGTACTACACTGCCTACCTACCTCTGTCTACCTCTTCCTACCTCTTCGGGGATTACATAGTTGATCAAGGATTTTATGTTGAAAATGATAATAAGTTTAATATGGTTGATAAAAGAATAAATAATCACTGTAACATTGTTGACAAAAACGGACATTTTTACGGACAACATTACGGATTGGTTGAACCTCGCATTATCCTTTTGGTATAACTCAACAACATTTTCATTTATACAATGTATATAAAACTCGATACAATATGATGATGAGGCAGCAATAAAAATGTGTATATCACTTTGCAATTTCGTCGTCAATGTTAGGAAAAGAAAATGTTTTTCTTGAAGTGAACGAATGGGGTCGTTAATGTTATTGATATGGTTCGATGAATATCGCGTTCCATGTTCAAAGGTCTTGCGGGCGACTCGAGTTATTAATTGAATCCAAACTTCTCGATTGTTTTCATCGAAGTTTTAGAATAAGTGCTGATTTATCTTGCGCCTTCACATGAAAAATGACTTTTGATGTATTTTAATTAAACTTGGTATAAAATTATCTAACAGTTTGCTCCTGTTTTATAGTCATGTATCATGAAAGTTATGTAATGTTACATGTTTATTGCTTGTTATAGACAGTACAACATTCAACGTTAATATTAAATCGAGCATTTGAGTCACAACACATCACCAGACGCATTGCTGGCGATAATCAAAACCGTTGCCTGTATCCACATTCGAAATTCGAACGTAATGTATGCAATACCTTTCAATTCGTGTCAGCTATAGATTTTGCGATTCAAAGTGATCCCACGTTATTTGAGCAACCGTATTTCTCACCAAGTTACAGACAGTCCATAAAGGGGCATTCCTCTCATGTCTGTAATGGCATAGTGGGCGATACCAGATGTATGCTAAAATCTGTAATTATCGGCAGTCTGTGATAGTTTATATGTTTCATTATTAAGACCCAAGATCATTCTCACATGAAATCGCTTATACGAGTATGATAGGTGTACCAGAAGTTAATATTTTGTTTGGACATTTAATTCTAATTCATAAACTGCTTTTCTCTATTCTTGGTATTACTGTTGACACTTACCAAGTTGCTTTGGCGTTTATTGATAGCGATATCGCTATTGGTCGATACGTCCTTGGAAGGCTTAAAATACTACGCACTCAACGATTTAGTATCAAGTTTTTCGTTTATTTTTGTATTAGAAATACCACCACCAACTCCTATACTGTTACACTATTGGTTACGGGTGGCTGCTCAGAATGTGACGAGTTAGGCCCGTATGTCCTGTTGGCCAAGTGCGGGTTGATAAAGTTCGTACGCCTTGGTGAACGTCCTGGATAACAATTAATGAAATGGCACACACGTAGTCAAGTATTTTATATTTATCTACAAGATTATTATACAATACAATATACATTCAGCTCGGCCATCAAACAAAATTCATATTCTTTGCATGTACGCCGTCAATTCTTTCCCTCTGTTCCCTAAAGCTTAAGCATGTGTCCCTTACAAAAGTATTATCCCGAAGCTGTTCCAAGTATCCGGAACAAAGTTATGGCACGCCTACCGCATCGGTCATTCGGGGAAAGTACAAGGACCGAGACAAAGGCTCCATTGTCCGTCCAACACATTGTTCTGTTAGTAATACTCGTGATATTAGATTTTCGCACAATATGCGCTAATGTATCAGCTGATACATGATCGTTACCGAATTTTGTGTATACTGTATTTGCATGGTTTTTGGTGGTCATAATCAGCACAATCGCTGTGTGGTTGTTGGTATAACGAAATTGCATTTACATATCTTGATTTCGAGAAGCCGAGTAGTAGCTGCAGTGCACTGAGTGTTGAGATACACCTTGGAACAGGACTATGTACTGTGATGATAACTGATGTATTTTTTTTTTTTTGGTTCCTTGCTCTCTATAATCAGACTTCTGTAGATTAAAAAAACCACACTCGATAGAAGTGAAACTTCTTGCTGGTTATATGTGGGTGGAGTGATTTCAATTATTTTTATATGTATCAAACATGTTATTGTTATTAGTTTCAGCTATTTGTTGTATATGAAACAAAGATTAATCAATGTAAGGAAATAAACTTGCCGCAGACACCTAAAATAATGACGGCAAATTACATTGCTCGTTTCAATAACTACGCAAGCTTTGAAATATGTATATGGTATAAATTACATCGTGTTATATGTTTGCCCGTTACCTAATGACTGTTCAACAAGAACACACCCATGTTTCCCTACTGTTAAGTTTTCTAAATTTCATACAAAATAACTAGTTCATATTGTCGAAACATAGCATGGTGATTCAGGGCGAACCAATTAATAAAAACAAATTTTGTAATCATAATGCAAAACGTATTCACAATTGTGTATATGTCGTGATATAACAGAAAGAAACAAAGAAGAACAGAATAATTATTCAAAAGCGATTTTATGCTACATACATACCTTCACGCGTCCTTTATGGTGGAGGCAAAGAGCATAGAGTGCCAAGTATCGCTATTTTTACAAACTTTGTGATTTTGTGCTATCCGTAGAAATCCTATCAAACGCGTAAGTCACGCGTCCTCAGGGCGCTTGCCAACTTTTCATGTTACTCCTCGTGTTATATTAAATTTTCGTAACTCTTGAAATATTTTTATCCGACAGCAAAGAAGATTCACTCCCATACGATTATCTTTAGACTTTGATATAAATTAATAGAAAATACAAATGTTTTGTAAGGACATCACACGTTTAAAGTAATGTTAATGTTTCTTAATTAAAAGGTTTAAAGGAGTTGCTAATAAGTGGTTTTATACATATTACCCATTACAATCATATCCTAATATAATTAATCGAAACAGATCTTTTCATTATTAACGTATGCATAAAATATATATGCATTGTGACCGAAGTTCCAGTCGGGCGATGATATATGGATTTAGTGTGAAAAACCAGAAATACTTGGGATAAAATTTATACTCGATTTTGCTTTAAAATTTGAAATGTTTCCACGCGAAAATGGCTTTGTCTTTTCAAATGCCGTAGTAGGTACATTTCAGAAATAGGAGTTTGAATTGTCCGAGTTAAATAGCGTTCCATTTGTCATTTTCCTGAGTATTTATTTAATGTACGGTCATTTCCTCCACAAAACCCAACATTATTTATTGACTTTAGCAATAGTCACAAAATATTCATTTAATTATACTTATTACATTACACTTTAATATTATATGGAAATACCCGGTATCATACGGGGTAGGCAGAGAGCATTGATTGTCAAATATCGTAATCCTTCAGACCTGGTGGCTTCAATATCCATGACTCTTCAGCCACGCAGGGCTGTTTGTGAGATTTGACTGTACCCGTCAGTCAGTATTTAAGTAACCTAGTCAAGATAGGGGCACCTACTCCGCAATACGTGTTGTAAGTCATGTAAGCTTCGATTTTCATTTGTAAATCATATTTTCATATTTATACGTTAAAAAAGTTACTATTAACATACTGATACATTTATCTATGAGCAATCCCCTAAAATATACATCTAAGATAAAGATTCTTGTGTAATTCGCAAAGATTGTTTCCAGATTTGGAAAGTGTTAAGAAAAAACAAACAACATTAAAGCAGAAAAACTCTCGTTCAGCCCCCATCAATGTCAGCGCGTCGGACGTCGAAAGTAAAAAATGGGTTATGGTAATATCCTATCGAGCAAAGGTTCCAGTACTATTGAGTACTTATGCGTATAATTAAATTTGGAACAGTACGCATCCCTGTCGATCACGTGCACGTCAGGAAAAATCTACCTATCATACCATATCATAGCTATCATAATAACAATCTTGGAAAGGTAACGATTTATTTAGAATGGAACATTGTCTTGTTCCTAATTGGGTTTTGTTCTGGTTTGTATAACTGAAGATGTGTGTGTGAGTATGCGTATATGTGTGTGTATGTGCGATAAACTATGGTGTGTGATCCCAACCTGCATGCCCAGTGTGGGGATTGTGGGCAGAACTCCTCATGGAGGCCTGTATCCAGCAGTAGACTGCAATACGCCGGTGATGAAGACGTGTATAACTGCAGTTAATAAGTTTACAAAACACAGTCCGTGCACAGCATGATTAGTATTATTAATATAATGATCACGCCAGATCCCTTACAGGGTGAGCATGAACCTGGTGAGAGTGTCAGATATTCCTGTGCCTGCAGCCCTGACGCTTCCTTATACAACCATTGCTCTTTTTATAAAAATTGGGCAAAACAGTTCGACAAAAATGACACGACATTTGACAAAAATGACATTTTCAAGTTAATTATTATTATTTAAGGTGTCAACTTTTTCAAGAATATTTGAATAACAACATCATCATAATCAACTCATTAATATTTCACTTTACATACGGATCTGATATTAAAATAGGTTTTTTTACGATTATTAACATACTGTTCAAGGCCGAGTTGACAGATTTCGCATGTCTTAAACAACATTACGAAAAAGTCTCAGGCGAGCAGGTGACATGGCAAGTGACGTGTAATCTTATAACTCGAATAACTTCGTAAAGTCAAGGGCTGGATCAATGGATTCTCGACAGGAATGTAGTAAAGTATATCATCAAATACATTTTTTTGTACAAAACAAAAATATTGTAGTAAAATGTACATTTAATGATTTAGTATTAAAAATAATTTAATTTAATATATCATGAATAAATGACATTAATTTTCAAGTTTGTAAGGACAGTGATATTCGGAACTCAAAGATTTCTCTCTACTCCGAATGAGACTTGGCGCGATAAAATAAAATACTACGTATATTCACGCCTGTAATCCTCGAAGAGGAAGGCAGAGGTTGGCAAGTCACGTTTATGTCTCACCATTGATTAGGAGGTTAGCCTATTGACATGCACCAAACACAAATCCAAACTTCGAGCCACTACTAAAAATTTCAACTAGAAATTTTAAGTTTCAATTGTACCCGGCTAGGACTCGAACCCGGGAACTCTCGGGAACCACTCGACCAACAAAGCAATCGTAATATTGAACGCCATTATTTTGAGTTTTTTATCTAATTAAAGAAAATAAAACATAATATCATAAAATCGTGTAATTATTAATAAAGTAATATGGGAGATGAATCTGTCGCCTTATCGTTCTGAAGATAAACAAGATATACCTATGCATAAATTGGGAAGGTACAATCCTTTTTAAATATTTACATAAATGTGAGGAGCCCTCCGAATCCTTGTCTCATATCGGCATTCATTTTTCATATCCATCAATAAACAATTTGGTCTAATAGAAAATTATCTTCGAGGCCAAGTACTTGTAACACGCGTCTACTCGAAATTGTAAAGATCTCGTGAAATATCTCACCTTGTTTTCAATATAAGAGTCGATTTTGTCATACATTTTCTAGATATAGTTTCAATATAGTTAGTCCCATATGCCTTACGCGGAGTACCGACTGTCATATACATAATATCTATTCTTAGAGATTTGACGCGCTTCAGCTACATGAATTACACTTCTCTTACATACACAGCGCTTTCGTAGACTTCTGGCTAAATTTAGATCTGAAATACGATACTACGGGTGTGGAACGTATTATTTTAACATTAAATTAATGACTTATTGTTACTTTAAAATCGACTCCCTTTTAGGTCGACTGAGTCCAAGGGCGATTGCTAAGAGACAGGTCCGGAGTTCGATCGCCGGATCGGCTAGGATCGGGATTTTGTAACTTGAAATTCTTTGTAGCTCGGTGTGGGGATTTCTGTTTGGTGCATCACAATAGACTCACCGGATATTCCATAGTGAGCCGTAAACATATAACATACACATGGAAGTCTACTAAACTCACTACACATAATAATAATAATAATAATATCTCGGGACATCTCCACACACGGTCATCTGATCCCAAACTAAGCATCAAGAGAGCTTGTGGTATGGTAACCAGATGGCTGATAAACGACATATATACATATAAATATATACTTAAATAGATTTTTTTTTCACACCCAGACACAGAACAAATACTTGTGCTCATCACACAAATATTTATTCTGGGTGGGAATTGAACCCACGACCTCCGGCGCAACAGTCAGGTTTACTAACCACTGCACCAACGGGCCAGTTAATACGAATGATTAAAGGAATGCATTTTTATAAGTGTACATTTATTTCTGTGTTCTCAGCTCGATGCTGTTGGAAATTTGGTCGTGGTCCGGGTGCGTGCGTGGCTCTGATTCAGAGAATGCTTCGAGAAATTTCGACGGTGGAAGCGTTTAATAGTTTCGAAGTGATTTTAATTTCTGAAAATGTCCGGTTAGTAAAATTACTGCCCCGTGGTTTGAATGGATGCAACCGTGACTGCAGATCGAAGAATCCTAGATTCAAATCCCAGGTCAGGTAGTATTGGATTTTTCTAACGTAGAATTTCTAGTAGAGGCTGAGAGTTTGGATTTGTGTCCGGTGTATGGAAATAAACTTAACACCTATTCGAAAGTGGGACACAAACGTAAGTCGTGAAACGTGGTAATTTACTGCACTCCTCTGTCTACCTCTTCGTGAATTACAGGTGTGATATTACGTTTTTTAAAATACAAATACATTTTAACCCGTCTACTGAATATGATTTCATTGTACCTTTATATTAAAGTTGATGCAACTTTATAATAATTTAATTACATCATCATTTAAAACAACGTTATAAATCAGGGAGACGTAGCCTTCACTACGGCTCTTTGATTACCAACAGATTTATTCGTCCGTTTGTATGTATGTATACTGATATACAATAAAAGTTATTTAATTAATGTAGAGATAAACAAAAATAAGTCCGTGTGTGAAGAGCGCGATAAATGGTAACAACATCACAGTAATATTTGTTGTAATATAGCGATTGTAACAGTAATATAGCGATAGTTAACTATCCGTTTTAAGAACAACCTTATTATAACCTATATACAAGCATACCTATTGTTATAGTTAAAAGAAAATGTACCTACGAGTGGCAGCACGTAATTTCCAAGTAAATTCGCATTGTAGACCGTTATCAAGGGTGTTTAACTGAGGCGTACAAAATGCAGCGATAATTCCGTTTGTGGAGTCTTAAACTTTACAGCTACAGAGGTGCCGTGCTTCAGACTGGAGTAGAATCCATCCTAATCAGCATCAGAAATTGTATTTGTATAAATATAGAACGCATTTATTTTACAATACATGAAAATTTACTAACAATAGTCTCACCAACTATTCCATGATGGAACTATAACGTTTGCTAAATCCTTGCCAGCTTCTATTTTACCCGATTCGTACAACCTGGAATTATACAAGACAAGGGAGAAGAGACAGTTTCTAAGCAAGCGCGCTACATCCTAGGCTGCATCTAGCTTTCTATCACGTGGAAAAGCAGTCAAATGTAAGCCTATAGCTAAATAAAAAAACGTAGCTAGTGAAACGCGGGGGTATATTACACTCCTCTGCCTCCCTCTTTGAGAAGATACGGGCGTGATTTTATGTTTATTTTATAATACATTTCAATAATTGTATTCGCCTTGTACGGTACGCATTGGTAAATGTCACGAATTATCCATATTTACAAGTTACAATTCTTCCTAATATCATACATCAATGTAACAAGAGAATAAATAGACAAGTATAAATATCCCATACAAATATGTAATTTCATTACTTTGTTAAGATACTAAACAGACTGTGACAATGCCAATGTTAAAAACATTAACATTCAATCACATGCCGGTGATAGCAGTTGAATAAATACATTGGAATACATTGTTGCATCAGAATCATATTATCTGGGTGGTCTGTATGTCATTGAGGCGCTTCCTAAGCAAGCGTTGTACATGTTAAGCTTCGACTCGCATATCATCATGCGAGATTGAACCCAAACGCGAACCTACGGCTGTCAAAACATAAGACAAAACTTATCGTAGAATGCAACAATAAAATTAGACATATATGTACAACTGGAAATATAATAGTGTATATATACATGGAAATATAATAGTGTATATGTACAACTGGAAATATAATAGTGTATTTATGTATAGTATGTAATTAATATTTAGACTCACCTTCTATTCCATACGTAATTCCATACGTAATACGTATTCCATACGAGACGTAAACGTAGCTGGTGGAACGTAGGCGTGTACAACACTCCTCTGCCTACCTCTTCGTGGATTACAGGCATGAACTGACGTTTTATATTTGGTTGTAATACATAACATTCAGGTATATAAAACGATTATGATTTGACCGTTACCATTTACACAATCATAACGTCATTGTTACGTTTGTGGTAACCGTATGCTTAAGAATTCCAAATTTATTTGTTTCTGTGTCCTACTGTACTCGACATATGCTTTAGAATTCGAATGTTCGTCAGTGAGTACACATTTAATGTTCTTCCTTATACTAATTACCAATTTATATAATATTTAAACAATAGTTCTGTACAGAACTCTTCATCACGAATTTGATGTAGAATTAAATTTTTGAGCTTAAAGTTTAGTAACACACGTAACATCACGCCCGTAACCCCGAAGAGGTAAGCAGACGAGTGTAGTACACTCCTAAATGTCACTAGTTACGTTTGTGTCCCACTATGGAACAGGTGGTGAGCCTGTTGCCATTAACACAGGCACAAATACAACTCCAAGCAAGTAAAAAAATCTAAGTTAGAAAACTTCATTAATGCCACACCCGGAACATGAACTTAATTTCAAAGTTTAGTAACCCAATTTCTAGTTCTGCTTACTAACATTGTATCTTAAATTGCATGTAAAACTTTCGATTACTGTCTAACAAGTCCAATTGAACACAAAGAAAGATCGCAGCACGATTAACGACGGATCATTAACCGTATAGAATTATCATTGAGTATGTATGTGATTATACCAAAAATTTTAATTTCAACACATCGTTCGTAACGCCACGTGGTAGCGGTAGAGTTAATGAAAACAATTGTCGCTGTTTGCACAAACTGTTGACTGTTGACTGTTATCCGTACTGTTTCGATAATGATAAGGACGGCCGGTACCGTTCGCGTGGTACACGCTGGTAGCCAGCCACACCAGTGCGTCGCTCCGTTGGGACAAGCGCGCGTGTCTTCCGGTTGCCCAGCGCACGCTTCCATCCGGGAATTTTCAGGAATTAACTTAACTGGTGAGTAATTGTTAATCTAGTTATCGTTTTTATTTTTATTATAGCTATTATTTTTATTATTAGTGTGAATCGTGTTTACATGGCACACGTAACATCACGCCTGTAATCCCCGAAGAGGTAGGCAGAGGAGTGTAGTACACTCCCGCGTTTCACCAGCTACGCTTACACCATGGTGTTTAAATGACGGTTTTGATTTTGTGAGGATAGAGTCGTTATGCACGCAATGCTCTCTGCCCACCCAGTAAGGAAGCTAGCGTGATGATATAATAGCCATGTTTCGTTTATATTCGTGCTCTTTCTATGTTGTACAAAACATTCGGAAAGTACGCCATTGAAGTGTACACTCAGCGTATTTAGTAGAAGGTTTTATTGTACATTGTATACAATTCACTGTTACATTCGCTGGAAAATGTAAATACGTAATATTCCCGCTCAGAATTGCTTCGAACCCGACATAGGGCCGTTCCATTCCACGCTACATTGCATTATTCGAGTTCTTTCGGATCATTCCATATACTTTGAATGAAGTGTAACAGATAATACATTGATATTACTAGCGCTGAACGTGCAAACAAATATTTTTTTTCTAAATGTTTTTGATGCCTCGTTGGCCGTATTGGTTGCAAATGCATCTGCCGATC